>JAJEJO010005687.1:699731-962823 GCA_020662805.1 Glaucomys volans
GGCTACCACTCAGTCCATTCAAACTAGGACGGAATGGTTAGATTCTAGTTCTCGAAATCTAATTATTTCACCTTTGAATAGTCCCATATTAACACAGGATCGTTGTGGAACATCTCACATCTAAACGATGATAAAGTCATTGAAAAATCCTTCAGGCAGAGGGGAAATTATATCATATGAGAATCTTTATCTCTACAGAGAAGTGAAGATCACCAAAAAGAGTAACTGTGTAGGTAAATATATGAAACCTTTAAGTTATTATTTACAGTTATCTAAAAGATTATTGAGTGCTTACAAATAATATAAATGGATCGTGGGACTTAATACAAAATTAAAATGAATGATTTCAACATGGCAGTAGAAAATTGAAGTTTATAAATATAAATGTAAAGATGTTATTATAAATGAAGTGGTATGATACCATCTGACGGTAGGTTGTGACATATTAAAGATAGGTATTATAAACCCTAAAGCATCCACTAGAATAACAGAATGAAGATTTATAGCTACTCAGAAGTCTGAAGCAGAAGGATTGCAAGTTTATGGCTAGCCTGAGCAGCTTAACAAGACTTGGTCTCAAAATGAAATTGTAAAAAAATGCTGGTATGTAGCTCACTGGTAGAGCACTTACCTAGCATGTGTGAGGCTCTGTGTTCAATCCACAATAATAGAAAGGGAAGGAAAGGAAGAAAGGAAAGAAGGAAGGAAGTTATGACTCTAATTGACAAGAAGTTGAAAAGGAGTCTTAAAAATTACCCATGTATTTCCAAGGAGTGCAAAAAAAAAAAAAAAAAAAAAGAGAGGAAAGGGAGCAAAGAAAATTGTTAAAATAGAAAATATAAATTGAAATATTGTAAATTAAATGCATGAAATAAATGCTCACATAAATACAAATGGTCTAACCATTAAAAGGTAGAGATTGTTAGAATTTTAAAGGCACGTAGCCCAAAGGTATACTGCACAAAAAATCTACTTTAAATTTAAAGATGAATATAGGTTAGAAACAATAGAATGAAAAATACTGCACCAAGCTAACACTATTCAGAGGAAGCCTGGTGTTTTACTTAGCTTTTTGTTGCTGTGACCAAAAGACCTGACAAAAACTTGAAAAAAATATTCATCTGTCACTCATGGTTTCAGAAGTCAGTCCATAGATGACTGATTCCATTGCTCTGGGTCAGAGGTGAGGGAGAACATCATACTGAAAGAGTGTCATAAAGGAAAGTGGCTCAGGACATGGTCACCAGGAAGCCATGAGAGAGAGAGACAGCTCCCTTCACCAAGGACAAAACATACACCACAAGACAGGCCCCAATAGACCCACCTCCTCTAGCCACACCCTACTTGCCTTTAGTTACCACCCAGTGATCCCTATTAGGGGATGAATGTATTGATTAGGTAAAGGCTCTCATAACCTAATCACGTCACCTCTCCACTCTCTTGCATTCTCTCACAGTGAGCTTTTGGGGGACACCTCATATCTAAACCATAATATCTGGAGTGACTTCTGTGAATGTGAGTCAAACTAGATTTCAGGTCAGTCTTGCGGCACAATTATAGCATATCTGACTCCAAAATTCCTTTCAGAACTAAAATCATTGCCAGTGGCAAATAAGTTTACTCATAATGATAAGAAAAAATCATCAAGAGAGTAAAATAGTATGCAAAACATTTATGTTCCTAAATACAAAGCTTGAAAATATATGAAACAGTAACTCATATAACTGAGGAGTAATTGTTAAATCCACAAGTAAAGATTTATATAGTCATCTCTCAATAATTGTTAGAAGTGGAAGCAAAAATAATAAGGACATAAATAACATTAACAACACTATCAACAAACCTGACCTAATTGATGTGTATCAACTATTCCATTCAACAGGAGAATAACACTTATTACTAAGTTACTCCATATTCTAGGATACAAAATATTTTGTTAAATTTAAATTGATTATTCATAAAATCTATATTCCCAGACCACAATGGGATTAAGTAGATATCAATTAGAAGACATCTGGAAAATTCCCAAGTATGTAGAAACTAAATAACACACTGCTAAATAACAAATGAGCAAGAAGGAATATATTACTGAGAAATTAGAAACTATTTTGAATTTAATAAGAACACAAGGCAGGAAAAGAAAGGAAATTAAAACCATTCAGAGTTTTGAAAAATTAAACTATTTCTGTATGACAAGATCATTTAGGGAAGAAATCTGATTAAACTCATAGTAAAGCTCCTTAAAATTAACATGAATATAGTAAGTTTATAGGAAAAAGGATTGATCTGTAGGGATCAGATTTATATCTGAAATCTAGCAACAAATGAATAAAAATTGAAATAAAACTGATATTTATATTAACATCAATGATATTAAATGTTTAATGACAAAACAGACTACTGATGTTTCAGTGTCTCAATATTATAAAAATATTGCTGAGAGAATTTAAAAGATATGTAAATTAACGAAGAGATTTAATGAGAGAGTAAATTTCTGTTGTTTTAATCTACTGAGTTCGTGGTAGTGGGTTATAGCAACCCAGGAAACTAATACAGTCTTTAAGACACTGCAAATCTACACCACAGTATGATATCAGCACTCGCCTTCTGAAAGGCAAAATGAAAGAGTAACAACACTCAATGGTGGAAAGGATGTGAAGCAAACAAAACCTCATACTCTGCAGATGTATGTGAAAGAAGAGTTACTGCCAATAAAAAAAAAAAAAGCTTCATTGTTTATTACAAATACTTTCTCAGTTAAGGAATTGTCCTATAGCTTGAAAAATGTGTTACCCAAGTGTTTGTCAAAATAGCTCTCATCAAATTATACTCACTGTACAGCATTTAACTGTATTGAAATCATCTTTACAAAAACAAAATATATATAACTGTATATATATCTATAACTGTGGTAGAAGAAATAATTAATAGTAACAGAAATGTGAACAGATGGCCTCAGTGAATATATTGATCGGAAAAGATCATGAGGGAAGTTTTTTGGGGGACAAAGATGCTCTTTTTCTGGATTCAGTGGTTGTTCATGGGTGTATTATGCATTCCCAAATTCTTCAAACTATCCCTCACTGTGTTAGTCAGCTTTTCACCTTAGTGACTGAGATACCTGACAAGAATGGCTTAGAGGAGGAAAAGTATATTCTGGGCTCACAGTTTCAGAAGGTCAGTCTATGGTCATCCTACTCCATTGCTCTCGGTCAAAGATGAGACACAAGATCATGGTGGAAGAAGAGCTCCTGCCTGCCTGGAACCAGAGAGAATACAAGGAGCCAGTTAAACAAAATATAATTCCCAAGGGCACACCTCCAGGGATGTAATTTCTCCAGGCACACACCCCCTGCCTAAAATTACAACTCATTACACTAATCTTTCAAAGTATTAATACATTAAATGGATTAATTCGCAGATCCAGTCACATTTATCATAATATAATCATTTACCTGTGTGCACTCCTGCATCGTCTCATACATGAGCATTCAGGAACAGCTCATATCCAAACCATAACACCGACCATCTCAGCATTTTAATGTGAGTAAAGTATGTGTCAGTAAATATAAAAATAACATTGAAACTTCTGTGATTTCAAGAACACAGGGAAATAACCAATTATCTATGGAAATACTTTCTATCTGCAAGTCAGTGTTGCTCTATATATACACCATGAGGGAAGGACAACTTCTCAAAAGAGATGAAGCATAAAACTGAGGCATTGTGAAAACAAGAAAGTTAGAAAATAGCGATGGTGAGGCAGCAGGAGCTATAAGATTAATACTAAAAAAAGTGACCCCAAAATAAAATAATCTGGAAGTTAATAATTGAAGACTTCTGCTTAGAAAGGAGAGAGGCTTTGGCAACCAATTGGAGAGATTAACTGTATAGGTAGATATGAGCTAAATTTTAAAGGAGTTTGAATTTGAAGAAATAGTATGCACACTTATTCAAGAATGATATTATTCCTCCTCCTGGTATTTCTACTCAAATTCTGTTCTGGGTACATATAGTACGATCCTTAAGTCACTGTTGTTATAGACAAATAAGGTGGGGGGCGGGATTTTGTTTTTGGAAGAGAAGAGAAAAAAGTGACTCAAAGACCAGTTATTCTAATCTCAATATCCCAGAATTCCAGAATTATCTGGCTAAAATGGGTTTCCATCCCTCAAGTTATGGACAATATGACCACCAGCTGTTGTAATAGAAATTTCTGGAAATCTTTTGAAAAGGGAAATGAAAAGATGTTGGAATTACAAAGATCATTTACAAGGCTGTGTGGTATTAGAAAGTTATTTGTTTTCTCTGATCCTTATCTTCTCACCTTAAAATCAATCACCCATAGTACAGGGTAATAATGAGAAAATGTACGAGGTGATCCAAACAAAGTAACAGAGACAGTTATCAGGATGTGACAGCTGCTCAATAGTTGTTAGGATCTCTCTTGTCATGGTTTCCACAAAGGCAAATTTGGATGACAACAGGCTGATAATGAACCACTAAAGGGCTGTAACCAGAAAATCTCCTGGGAAGACAATCTCCAGGGAAAATTTAGGTATAACCTTTTCTCACAAGAAGGGTAATACTGGGCCACGTAATGTCAGATGGTTCATTTGAATGGACAGTGTATCTTCTGTTTAGGGAAAGAACCCACAAGCCTGCATTTTGGTCAAGGACCTTTTATTTAAAGATTAAGCCCCTATTTCTTTGTCATCATTAGACATATCTTCTAACTTCAGAGCTCTTTCCTAGCATCAGGGAAGCCTCCATGTTGGTTTCTCTCACATTTCTCTTATCCCTTGCACTTTCCTTTGTTAATCTTATTTTCCTCACGGCAACTTGTGTATGAGTGACTCTCAAATCTAGGACTCCAGACTTCTTTCCCGAATTCCTAAACTGATATTCCTGTTGTATATTATGATATTGTATTTCTATTTTCACATTTTGATAGTATTATCAACTCGGTTTCCTTTGAACTGAGTTTATTCTCCAAAACCTCTTTCTGTATGTGTGTATGCACATGAGTATGAGTAAGGACACATTCATTCCAGATTGTGGTGAAGCACATTATCAGACACTTGGTAACTAGAGTGAAGACCTAATAACTGCCGTTGACTCTTCTGACTTCCTTCTCCCTATCTCCACCCTGTATTGATCTCTGATTTTGTTTACTTCTGTTTCTTAAACTTGTACTTTCTCCTTCCAGCAACCTTCATACCAGCTTAAGCCTGAGTTTTGTGAGAGCTGCCTCATCCTAACTGAGCTCACTGCTTTTGTTTTCATTCCACAAGTCAATTTTTTCTTCTTTTTTTCCCTTTATACCATGATTATTCTAAAATGAAACCCTTTTAGCACAAAGTAAGCAGTCACTGCGCCTGCGTATGTGGACTCCCAGGCCAAACATTTTCCTCTCTTCCTGAGCTGTCATTGAAATTTCAGGCCCCACAGGCCCCACCCAGCAGGTTTGGTAGATTTGTACCTTGGGGTCCACGCAGGAGTGCAGTTTGGTGAGCAGGTGATTTAAGGTCACCCTTTGGAAAACAACAGAGATGTCTTTATTCCTTTGAACAACAGATGGCAGTAAAGTCAAATGAAAGAATTTTCCCTAGCATCCGAAATGCCAGGAAAGAGAGGGGCAAAACATCTTTGACCTTCAACCTTGCATGGGCACATTTTTTAATGTAAAGGATTTCTTTGAAAGACTCCTGGCTCAAAATATAGCTCTTATTATATTGTTAGGATAATAAGAATTTATGGTTCTTTTACTTGATGAAAACATTTATTTAGCAATTTTTAATTTTTAACATTATTTTTTTACACTATATATTGTGGCATTGTCTGTATCTTACAACCTTTATTTACTCTGCCCACCGAATTCCTCACAGTTTGTGTTTAAAATGAAAATTTTAGATTATTTAAATTAATAAAAACTTAAATAAAAATGATTTTGTGATATATATGTATATCACCAAATATATATATGCTGTGTATATATATTTTTAGCATTATTATTTTTATTTATTCAATGAATTGCTGAAGTAATTTTCAGCTTGTGTAAATTTATTCCAGGACAGAATCTGGGAAAAGACTACTCACAATCTTACGAGGCATATAAATAAATACAGAGATAAATAAGCTCAGGGTCACAGATCAATGATGCAAATGGGAACAACATAATGGAGCTCATCCTTGGAAACTGAAGGTTCTTTTCAGCTTGAGTTAACATGGGATTTGTCCTAAGTTTCCAAAAGATTAAGACAGAGGTTTGGAGAGTTCCCTGGGAGGAGTACTTCTTACCAAGGGAACTCTATTGACAAAAATGATGACTTTGGGGAAACCTCAGGTAATGTGGTATGACGGGAGAGAGATTTGAGGAGAGATATAGGAGAAATCTAGTCACAGTGATAAGATGTCAATCATGGAAGATCTCAAGCTAAAGAATAGAAACAGTCCAAGGACGTAACTGTGGGGTGTGAAGTAGGCAATGGCAAAGCTCCTTCAGATTTACCAGACCACACAGTCTTCAAAACCCAGGAAAGGTGGCTGAGAAAAATATAATATAAATTTATTGGAAAAACAAAGTATCAGAAATATCAAATGATTTTCCCTAGGATCAGATAGCTCTGTTTGGCATAGGCCTAGAAGAAGGACTCAAACTTCCATTATGTCCAGGCTTCTAAGTCATAGAAGAGTCTCAAGTCATAATTGCATGTGACCCCAGAGACAACCACTTCCAAAACTCTGGGACATTCACTCTATGTCAATCAAAGGTTAAATATTTTACACTAATATCTCTAATTGTTATTAGAACCTACCTACAGAGTTATTAAAGCCTCACACAAATCACATCAAGACTCTCAAATCAGATAATTAAACAAGGTTTAGAGAACGGAAGGTTTAGAGAATGGAGGAACACAACCGTATTGATTTGAAATTTAGATATATATTTCTGGTTTATCTGAGTCAAAAGAAATAAAATTATCTTCTCTGCTCTGACTTGGAGTTTGGGAAGTTTGGGGTTGAGGAAGCATTGTGTTCAAGACTACAGAATAGTGAAGATATTTAAATATTCTTGTGAATTTAAAGCTTTTCCTGCCTTGAATTGACCTTGTATTCTGACTGAAACATTTTCATTTTGTACTCCTAAATAGCTCCTATGAAGATAATCTTAATATTCATATTTTAAAGATGAGGAAATTGAGATCCAGTGAGGTTAAGTGACTTGTACCTGTGTAGCTAATAAGTGTCAGGCCGACAAAGCAAATTGCAAGACAAGAAGAGTAAAACGCTATTAAGCCTATTTGTATGGATACCAAATAAAATGATAAAGGAAGGTTCTTTATCTTTGTAATGATATTTTATTTTCTTATTATAAAAGTAATGCATGTTCTTTATGGAAATGTGAAAAGAGAATGAACTTTTATCATCCAAATGACTAAATACCCAAACTATTTATGCTATAATAGGAAAATGTTCTAAAGAGAGGGATGATGACAGTTCAGCCAACATTCTATTCCTTCAAAGTATGTCAAAAAGTTGTCTTTATTAGTGGGAGAAAATCATAGCAAGTTAGCAGCATGTTTAATAGACATATAACAAAGTCATCACCTTAAAATTCAATGCTATACCTCGAAAAATATCCATGGAAAGTATAACAAACATTTAAAAATCTTTAAGTCATATTGTCTATTGGAAGAAAACTTCAAACTAATATCTAAATAAAACAAGATGTATTCATGGCATTCTAGATAGAAAAAAATGTAAGAATGAAACCAGGATCTATGAAGCAGACCAAACCTATCCTGCCAGAGAAATGTTTATTATTGTTACTATTATTATTCAATAAATGGAAAGTGTAGGAAGCATTCTTTTTTAGTTTAAGTGACCTTTTAGGCATCACTTGCCAGGAAAAACAAAATAAGAGAATGAGCATAGAAAAATGGAGGAATTGCAGTTGATGTCTCAATCATGTTCAAGTGTGGTAACTAACTGGTCATTTACTAGTTGTGGGCAGATACAAATGCACACAAGACAAAACCTCAGCTCAGAGCAGTTTTAACCATGTCAGTGTTGTTGTTATTATTATTGTTATTTTTCAATGAATTTTGGAGAAGCTAAAAGACATGACAGAAGAAATTAAGGAACCAGGCTATTGGAGACCACCAGAACTAAAAGCACGTTCTGGAGGTTTCCAGTTCTCTTTGTCTCTCAGTCTCTTTCTTTCACTTCCCTTAACTTCACTTCTTCTTTGTGCACTGTAATATGTCCAAGAAAACTGTATTCTTAGCCTTTTAGATTTGTAACCTGAAAAGTAATAGGTTTTCTCTCATAGGCTACCATTCAACAACCTCATGGAAGAATTTTTCACTTTCACTTGAGTCATTTACAATTTCAAAAATGAGATAGTCTTCTCTCCCTTAGACAAAGGTAAGTCTGATGGTGAAACTGATGGGACAATCAGTCTGGGGAACTTAAACCAGAGGTTGATACAAACTGGCCCAAAATGAAACCACAAGGTAAAAAAAATGTGGGACCACAGGAGTGACAATCACATTACAATCCAAAGCTTGAGACTGGCTTATCTCACTTAGCTTGATATTCTCCAACTCCATCCATTTACCTGCAAATGCCATAATTTTATTCTTCTTTATGGCCAAGTAATATTCCATTGTGTATAATTACTACAGTTTCTTTATCCATTCATCTATTGAAGGACATCTAAGTTGGTTCCACAAGCAACATAGCTATTGTGAATTGAGCTGCTGTAACATCACAAATCTCAGTGTTCAGATACTCATCTTTAAATTTCAGTTATGAAATCAAGTCATAAAATGCTACAATCTAATTTTCACCTCATGCTGAGAGCATAACTGAGAGAGAAATGATTTGCCACCTCCTTAAGTTGCCTCTCCCTTTTATTCATCTTTTCTTTTTTTTTAAATTTTTGTTTCATTGTATGCATATGGGGTACAACTTTTCATTTCTCTGGTTGTACATGAAGTAGAATCACACTGTTTGTGTAATCATACATGTACATAGGGTAGTGATGTTTATCTGATTCCATTATCTTTCCTTCCCCTCACCAAGTATGTTCTCTTACTGATTCATATAGTTTGTAATCAGAAACCCTGATTAAATTTTAGATGTGTTTTCTTTATATATATATACATATATACATAAAGAAATATATATAATATAATATAATAATATATATTTATATAAAAATATATATATGTATCAATCCAAAGCTTGAACTGAAAGGGATATTGCATTGAGACAAAAAAAACACCAAAAATCTCTCCTCAAAATTGAACAAGGCATATAAAGATAAAAGGATGTATATATATATGTATATATGACACTATGATGCTAATAAATGATGCAATAGGTGGTCCTCTGTACTAAGCAGTAAAAGTGATTATGAAAATGAGAAAATACACCCCAAATCTGAAAGAATATGGACACATACAAGAAGATAAAGTTTCAAAACAATCATTTTCCGACAATTCAGGAAGCTCTAACACGATGGACAGCCCGCACCGTGACACTGCACAGTCGGGGTCGCTCTAGGCCTCCTTTCTGAGTCAGGGCTTCAACTAAGAACCCAGGTTTCATAGTGTCCTTCATCTACTTCTCATCTTTCTTCAAACTCATCATATGATGTTTCCACTTTTAATGAACTTGGGAACTCTAGGTTGTCCCGTGTGCATTTGTATCTGCCCACAGGTCTGGTAAACCGTCCAGTGGGTTCTGTGTGGCGCTGCTTGAGTCTTTTCTCCCTGGCCTTCTGTTGTTGATTACTGACAGCTCCACTAAATTTCCTTGTCTACGGGGAACTGGGGCCTCTCTCAGAACATTGTCCAGTTGCTACTCTACCTTCCAGAAGTACCTTCTTCCACCAGAGCCCACAGTATCTAGGAACCGGTATCCAGGAAGTGAAGAGGTGAATATATCTTTTAAAAATAGGAACATCTCCTTAAGAGATACCAAAGTACTGCTGCCCACCTACCAGTGTCTTACAGACTGGGAAATGAAATCGCTTTTCAGAGCTTTGCACACTACCTCCTGATACAACCCAACACTCAGACGTAAATCAAGATGGATCTGGACAGCAAAATAAACCTGATGACAGCTAATGTGCTCCCCTCAGAAATGACTCTCCTCTTGGAGATGTCTTGGAAATGACTCTTGGAGAGTCATTTCTTCCCAACCAAAAGAAAACAAAATTTTTTATTTCAGTGGAAGCAAGTTCATTATTGTTGGCTCTTTCTTCTTTGGGGATGATGGTTCTCTCAGATTCATGCTAGGTACAAATTTTCTGCGTAGCAGAAAACTGGACTTGAGTCCAGGTGTTCTGATTCTGAGTTTATTTCTCTAAATATTGGTAACAACCATGGGGAGTCTATTTTCAAGGTAAAAACAAACCAAAGACACACAAAACTGTGTGGAATTGGAGACAATCGGAAAATTGAACCTGCTATTGGTCCACTGTTGTCTCTTTTTTAAAATAGTTTTTATTTGTTCCTTTTAGTTAGACATGACAGTAGAATGTATTTTCACATATCATACATATATGGAGTACACCTTCCATTTTTGTAGTTGTACATGATGTGGAATTACCCTGGTCGTGCATTCATATCTGAACATAGGAAAGTTATGTTCAATTCACTCTACAGTATTTCCCATTTCTTTACCTCCTCCCTTCCTCCAACTCTGCCCTGTCCAATTTGGTGAACCTCCACTCCTCCCCTTATCCCCTAACAATTGTGAATCAGCATCTGCATATCAGAGAGAATATTCAGCCTTTGGTTTTTGGAGATTAGATTATTTTACTTAGCATGATAGTCTCCAGTTCCATCCATTTACTGGCAAATGCCATAATTTCATGCTTCTTAATGGCTGAGTAATATTCCATTGTGTATATGTACCACATTTTCTTTATTCATTCATCTGTCGAAGGGCACTACTAGGTTGGTTCCATAGCTTGGTTATTGTGAATTGAGCTGCTATGAACATTGATGTGGCCATATCACTATACTATGCTGAATTTTAGTCCTTTGGGTATATGACAAGGAGTGGAATAACTGGGTCAAATGGTGGTTCCATTCTAAGTTTTCTGAGAAATCTTCATAGTGCTTTGCACTGTGCTTGTACCAATTTGCAGTCCCACAGCAATGTATGACTGTGCCTTTTTTCCCCACATCCTTGTATTCTTGATATTTGTCATTCTGACTGAGATGAAATCTCAGCATAGTTTTAATTTGCATTATGCTAATTGCTAGTGATGTTGAACATTTTTTACATATTTGTTGACCAATCCTATTTCTTCTGTGAAGCATCTGTTCCGTTCCTTTACCCATTTATTAATTGGGTTATTTGTTTTCTTGGTGTTAAGCTTTTTGAGTTCCATTGCTTTTCTAGATCTCCAGATGAAATGCAACACAATGCAGCACTAATTTAACTATATTTAATCTCATGTATGTCTGTCATCTTCCTAACTAGACAGTGAGTTCTGAGCAGGCAGGAGCCACATCTTACAATATTTTCTAATATGGGGTTGTATAAGGAGCAGGGACCAGCATCCTACTTATTTTCATTCATATCTAACCTATGTACTAAACTAGTTTTTCTCCTTTCCCAGGATTGGATATTGAAATCATTAATATAAAAATCAATTTGTATTAGAAATTTTTCAAATCATATTCTTATTTTATTAGCATGTAATTTTCTGCATGTGGTAGAAAAATCTCTGTTAATGAATTCTATTTCAAATGCTCTCATTATAAGACTTTCAAATCTCATTAACTAAACCAGGCATTAAAAATACAATGATAATAAAATGAAATGGGAAACTGTTGATAATAGATTTGTGTGGAAAAAAATATGGCTTCAGTGAGTGATAACCCAAGAATAAGAAGAATACTTAAAAAGTACAGGGAATACACTTCTCTGCATGTTATAGTAGAGCCAACAATTTCCTCAATCAGCTGCAGTCTTGCTAGAGTTATGGATGCAAGCTTGGAAACGTAGTGGAGCTTAATAAGGGCATGTTGATATTAGCATTTTTATGATGCATATATTCAACAGAAATGCAGAATGCACTATATAAAGATGACATCATCTAATTCCAATCCTCAGGTAAAGTTGTCCAAGCCTTTATTAAACTGTTCATATTGATAATTTGAACATAAGCTGATTGACTAATATCTATACTAGACATGTTTACCATACTAACATTTAAGCAAGAAGCACACATTTCTCCATTCTTCTCTCACCCCGCCCACCTCAACCAGATTTTAGATCATCATCCACTTATCATGGGAAACATTTGGCCTTTGTTTTTTTGGGATTGGCTTATTTCACTTAGCATGAATCAAAGTGAAATCGGTAAAAATAAAAATAGTAATTAAAAAAATTAAAAATAAAAAGAAGTGCACATTTCTAAAAAGTGTTGTTCTTGTCCCAAGTTTTCTTTTTTTTTTTTTTTTTTTTTTTTTGTCCCTCAGTCTGTCAGATATTATACACCCTGGAGTCAGAAAGGAAGAAGAACAAGAAATAGGAAAAAAGAAAGAGAGAAAACAAAAATCAAGTGAATAATCACCCAGTTCTGGTCAATTTAAATTCATTAGAGAATGTCAGAGCTAGACGCAATTGTCGGATCATCCTAGACCTATCTACTGTAAAACGAGTGTGGTGGCAGCAATAAGTAGAATTATTTACTCGAAATCTGTTTCTAATTGAAGGTAGAATGCCCAGCTCCAGGCAAACACAGTTTCTCTCTAATATCCCCCAGCCGGATGAATGTTCCATGAAACATACAATCTAGTCCTCACTCTGCCTCACTCTGACCCTGTTTGCTGAAATCATATTCTTTTGGACCCTGTATCTATTCAGCCCCATGCTCACTTCCTATGAGTGCTCCTTCAGTCCCTCCATGAGGCTCCTGTGAAGACAGCTTGGGTTAGGCAAGGATCCCAAGGAGACCTGGGCCTACACCACTTTGCCACTGAGACATCTAGGTCCTCTTGACTAAATCACTTACACATACCTTTCTGGGTTCCATTTCTCCACCCTACAACAACAACAACAACAACAAATGGGAAAGGTCTTTGCATGGTAGAAACTTGCTGTTCAAAATCTGCTCCTAGAACCTGCAACACTGGCACCACCTTGGAGTTTCTTAGAAATGTAGACTTGCAGGCCTTACGCCAGAACCCCCTGAATTGAAATCTGCATTTTATCAAAATGTTCAGGTGATTCACATGCACATTAAAGTTGGAAAAGTGCTGAGGGAATTTTAAAAATGCTTTTCCTCCTGTTACACATTATTCAAGCTTTTTACTAGGGAAATGATTTAACTGCATCAATTTTTGCCACTGAGAAAACTGCACTCTTGGTGATATACAGAGATGGGGAATCACCTAATAACCCTCTTTCTCTCTCGTCATAGACACTTCCTCCCACTTTATGTGTTTCTGCTCTTAAAATGAAGGCTTACCATTTTCTGCAATCTTTGTCTACAAGAACACATACAGCTGGGAGAGCTGCCTGCCAAGTGAGCAAATGAGCAAACCCATCATCCCTTCTGGGGCAGCACCTTGGGAAGGAAAGTGACTAGGTAAAGGTCACCTGAAAATGGCGAGTGGAAACAAAACTCCAGAAAGATGGCTTACCACCTGGCGAGTTCTGAAGCGTTAGTGCACATCCTTGTAATGCTGCTCTCAGGTGCATTATATTTCATGCACATTTCCTGCCCTGGAGCCAATGTTTCCATGTAATTACAGACTCATGCTCAGCTGCCTTGAGAATACTGATGATTGTGAAAGAGAAGGCGCTCCACAGTGGGTGAGAAGAGCTGGTCCTACTACAAAGCTCCTTTTGTGCAATACTAGAGATCTGTGATTTGAGCTGACTCTCCACCTACCACAAATAAAGGGGAAAAAAAGAAGAAGATGAAAAAGAAAAGATTTCACATGCACACTCTGTTCTCATAACCCCCTTCCCTTTGGTTAATGCTGTCATGAAAAGCTAAGCAGACAGAACTGTCAGAAGATGCTGGAGATCCAAGTAGAAGACAAACAGAAAACCACTTATTCCTGGATGAAAAATCACATAGTACATTTGTCAAAAGCAAGACCTAAAACTAGAAAAACATTGCCATACATGTGTGTGTGAAGCATTCGATAGTTTTAAGGAGACTTGTCCCCAACACTACCATAATGCTGCTCCAAATTAGACCTCTTGAAGTTTGCTATGGTTTAGATTTTAGGTGTCCACCAGAAGCTCTTGTGTGAGACAATGCAAGAAGGTTTAGAGGAGAAGTGATTGGGTTATGAGAGCCTTAACCCAATCAGTGAATTAATCCCCTGATGGGACTAATTGAGTGAAAACTGAAGGTGGGCAGGGTGTGGCTGGAGGAGGGGGTCATTGGGGGCATGCTTTTGGGGTATGTGCTTTATATTTGGCAAGTGGAGTCTCTCTCTTTCTCATCACCATGTGAGTCACTTCTCTCTACCACACTCTTCCACAGTGATGTCCTGCCTCCCCTTGAGCCCTGAGGAATGGAGCCAGCTGTTTGTGGAGTGAGGCCTCTGAAACTGTGAGCCCAAAATAAACATACCTCCTCTAAAATTGTTCTTGTTAGGTCTTTTAGTCACAGCAGTGAAAAAGCTGACTAAAGCATAGTTCATTCCTATGGAATTATATGTTATTTAATAAGTTTTCAAAGTTAGTTTTCATTCAATTCATCTTTATCACATAGGAAATACATCAATCCCCAATATAGAAAAGCCAATAAATAGCTCAAATAATAAAATATATTTCTCACCTTCAGTCCAGGGCAGTTGTTATCAATTAGTGTCTTCTACATTGAGTCTATACAAAGATCTAGATGAAGAATCCTTCTCAATACAAGAAAGTAGTCAACAAGAACCACGGACAAATTGCGAGGCTTACAACTCATTCCTGATTCTGAGAAGTATTAAGTTTTCAAAAATATTAGGTAATGACAGAAATAATTTGTATAATATTCCTGTCATCTCTCCTGCTACATCTCCCCACCTGTATCCACCAAACCCTTTATTAACTCAACAGCCTATTTTCCAATCAATATTGTTTTAAAATAAAAGAGGTATGGATTTTCTTTGTCCCCACTTTTGTGTTTTGGAGTAAAGAGGTTTTGTGTGCATTTGCATGCTTGTTTTTAAGATAAAGTTCAAGTGATAATGCAATGTTTCACCCACTTTGTACAGCGTGGCACTTTATTAAAAAGATAAATTTACCACACAGCTCAGCAATTCCACTCCTGAGTATGTACCCAAATGAAAACACATTTTCAATAAAATAGATTTTTTTCATGTTCACATTCATTTCAGCACTATTCATAATAGCTCCCAAATGTAATCAACCTAATTATCCATTGGCTAGAGAATAGCCTAGAAAAGTATGGCACATCCTTCTCACAAGAGAACGCTATTCAGCAATAAAAAGGAATGAATTACGGATACAGAGGTGAGCCTCAAAAACATTACGCTAAGTGAAAGGAGCCAGGCACAAATCCCACATATTGTACAATTCCATTTATATGAAAGGTCCAGAAGAGGCCCATCTATAAAGATAGAAAATAGATTGGTGATTGACTGGGACTGGGGATGGGAATGGAGATTAACTGCAAATAGATATAGAGAATCTTATCAAGGTGATTGATGAAGGGTTCTAAAATTGATTATGGTGATGGTTGCTCAACTTGATAAATTAACTAACGTTTAAGTAGATGACTTTATGATATGCAAATTCAACCTCAAGAGAGTTGTCAAAAACATTTCGACTGATAAGAAAGATAAGGAACTTAGCCAGCATCATGGAGCACAAATGTAATCCTGTGAGCTGAATCCTTGCTTCTGTGTCTCTGTCTCTATCTTTCTGTAAGTCATTCCCAATGGGTTTGTATCAAGTTAGTTTTTCTCATTGTTCTCAAACACAGGATCAGCTTCTTAACATTTTTTTTTACTCCATGGAATATTTCCTTATTTTTCTATCAATCCTTTGCATCTGGACCATAGACTTCTCCCTCCTCTGGAGGATTCATTTCTTGGAAACAATCAAAAACCAGGATCGAGACTAGGAGACCACTGCTCAGAGTCTGAGCTCAGGCAGAATGTGTCCAGATTCAATACCACCAACCTCTGATTTACATTTCTTCACTAACTTAAAGCCACAATAGAAATTTTAGGGTCTGATCTAGCAGATCAGGTTTGGGGGAGTCTCTGGAGGAAGACTAGCATGATCACTTTGTAGCTATGTGAAGAATGAACAGCAGAAAAGAGATGCTAACTTGATGACTTGGATGAGGAATTCTGGTTACTTGTTCTATTTCAGTGAATTGGAGGAAAATGTAGATACTGAAGTTGTATTGATTTTAAAATAAATATAGTATAAATTGATTAGATTTGAGAAAAAACTGTGCAATTAACTAGAATGATTGTCCCATTAACTGCAGTAGAAACACAGGCATGTGTGATAGGAGGACTGAATGATAAAAATGCAAATTAAGTGGATTGCCCTAAATTTTGATGGCATGAATGTAGAGTGATGCCCATCTTCTATAGTTGGCATTAAAATGTACATGGGTTATAATAGGGCATGAACTCTCTATAAGCAATATGCAGATAATTTAATTACAAAGATAATGTAGTAAATCAAGATAAAGGCTGGTTCCAAAATGAATAGCTTCCAGAAAATCCAGCCTTGGAACCCTGATAATAATAGTTAGGAGTCAGGGCCAACCTATCATGATTGAGTACATTTGAGTTTCTGCCATTCTGCTTAAGTTTTAAAGATTTTAGAAAGAAGATAGATTTAGCCAACTTAGAATTAGTAGGTATACCACAGCTCAGGGAGGGCAACATCCCATGGCTAGGGGAGAACAATGTCCCTTGATTTATATACATTCCCACAATTTTATATATAATTGGTATATTGCAGAAGGAAATCAATATGTGATTAGAACTGGTTAAAGAAAGATACATGAGCAAAGCAAAAATGAAGAACCAAAGCCCATTAAAATTACTGTGTCTTATCTAACCTTCACACTTACTCTTCACCATCCTCTCTGTAATGTAAAACTGCATGCAAAATGCTCTGATTCATGACTACAGATCTGTCATCAGATCTGTACATTTTTGCTTGCTGTGTCTATTTTATTTGCAATGCCTTGTCCCCAGCCACTTATGTCTAAATTCTATCCATTCTTTAATTAATAATAATGTCAATTCCAAGTTTCCAATGAAAATTTCATCATCTGAAATGTTCTTTTAACCTCCCTGTTTACTTCACATAACACATATTCCGCATGCATGTAGTATCTCCTTATTTTGAGAGTGAGCTACTGGTGTATAGATTTTATTCAACCCTGAATCCCTGAAAAAGGTTAAAATGGGGCTGATCAAATAGAAAACATGAAACAATAAATTGTCAAATGTATGAATATAGCAATAAGAAAGCACAAATTATTCTACTAAGTAAGATATGGACTAAACAAGGGAGTATCCTAATTTGCTTTATACCTTCAAGGAGGTTATGTTCTTGCTTAATCCATTCTGTCCTCCCTCTAAGTGCAAGACATTATGCCCAGCAATTAAGCAGTTAGAGACAATAAGTGAGGTATTTTTCTGTGCCATCAGAAGCAATTGCCAGCAATTGGAATTAGCAGTTTCCTTCCACTGGAATGCTCAGCAGCTGCAAAAAGTGACTTGCTGAATGGCATGTGACACTGATTATATTATCTGGTGATTAAAAGGGTCACAATTAGATAAAAACCTTTGCCAATGTGTGTGTTGCAACTCCAACTCAGATGCGCAATCTCCCCTTTCCCACTGAGCTAATGCTGGCCTTCGAATAATGGAAGACTCAGAGTTCTGCCACCCTCTATCATTCCAGCAAGGTTCTGCTCTATAATAGGTGGTAGTAATTCAGTTATAATTAAACAAGAACTGATATATTATTTCCTAATGAACTCAAGTGAAGTCATCTCCCACTTCTTCCCAGTGCCTCTAATTAGGCAATAAGGACTATATCATGAGCAATAAAGATCACTTTTCTGGGCTGGTGATGAGGGATTAGAGCACACACAGGGAGGATCCTATGGCCCAGAGTGAGAGGCAGGTAGGCAGCAGTTCTGAATGGAACATCCTCCATTCCTCTCACCATCTGCTCCCAAATTACCTAGGTGGCAGGCACTGATGGGGAACAAATTGAATTGAAGCTAGAACAAGAAGCTTGAAGCCATCAGTCACCAGCCCAGCAATTTAAATCAGAGCTTTATGTGCATGGGTCCTTTGCATAATTATTCATGTGCTTTATTAATTTCCAAGCTTTTCATATCTACTTTCTGGTTAGATCTTCAGGAAACTCAAGGGGTTTAAAATAAGTAGCTTTTATTTTTTCTGTCTTATGCATGAGGTGATTGGGATTGCAACTTCAAAGGGGTTTACATGATGTGGGAGGGTTACAGAATTCACAGTTGTCCACAGCTGAACCCTACAACAGAGTCCACTCTACAACGGTTTTGATAATACATTAGATTCGTGCAATATTAACCAGTAGAAATGCTCTCCTCTATTACTTTGCAGATTATTAAGTAAGGAAAAGCTGTTATCTTCTGTATTTTCCTCTAGTTCATCCACTGTATAAGGAGACAATGGAGGTCTCCAATCCTTCATGTTTCTGTCATGTAAGGTGCTTCAGGGAAAAATAGCACTGTCTGTAGGACACTCTCCTAATTCTGGATTCCATGGAAGCTATTTTACAACTTCAGTTTATAAGTAACTGAGAACAAAGCAAAAATAACTCTTATATATAGACATGAAAATAGAGCCTGTCAATGGAAGGACAAACTTCCTTGGTTCCTGTGGGAAAGACATTTCAATATTATTGATCTATAAATGATTCTATTTGACTTCTCCTTTGAATGGTTGTAATACTTGTTTAGTTTGCCCACAGGAGGGAAATAAAATCATTTTGTATCTTTATGAGAGTAATTATTTTATCCTTTTTAAAGGATAAAATATCTTTTAATAGTAAGTGAAAGTTGAACAGTTACGTATTGCGGCGATAATAAATTGGAGAAGTATCAACATCTTGATAAGTACCCTATGGCTCAAAAAGCAAAACTATTTATTCTCTGACCCTAAAGAAAAAGTTTACAGACTTTCATGTAGAACACATACATCCAGCAGAGCCTCTTGCATCTGAAGGATCTACTTTTAGAAAAATTTTTTTTTACATGTTTAAGGTATCAAGATTGAGCATAAATGAGAACCAGTATAATAAGCCTTCACTTGTCTTTAAATTGCTAAGAGAGTTATTTTGGAGCAGAAGATCTGGTTTTGGACTAGACGTTAGGAGACTTGCTATGATTAGCTGTGGGACATTTAGCAAATTCACATTTCTGGGTTTGAGCTTTTTTTTCGTATGTAAAGTACGTGTATATTTTGCTCTCATTTTAATATTCTTTTTATGTTTATCCTTTAGAGATTAGCAAAACTAAAATCTTCTCCTGGTGGAAGCTATTTTTTGGAGAAAAATCAGAATAAATCAGATCTGATCATTCTGTCCTGAAACAGATGGAAACTGTGTTGAGAGCCTATTATAAAACTAACACATTGGGTTAGAAAACCTTCTACTGCCAACCTGCTCCTAGCTCAGTATGACTGAGTTGTTAGATGTCGAGTAGAAAGGCGGCAAGACCACTGTTGAAAACAGAGTAGCACAGGGGTCTGGGGTGGACTTCAGAGTTCTTGGGAAGAAACTGAAAATCAAGGTTTTATTTGCAGAAGATGGCCAAGAAAACATTGCATCTCATCACTTCACCCTATTCAATATGGTAGGGAGTGTGCATATCGTTACCACATCAGTTTGAACTCTGAGGTAAATAGAGTTTATTTGGGGCTTCTTCTACTCTCACCCTGACTTTTTTTCTCACCTACTCTTTCCTCCTCTAGTCTCAATACCAATATTCTCAGGCTGCTGAGATGCTTGCGTATCTGCCCTCCCCTGAAGTTCTTCATTAAATCCTGCTGAGAATCTAACATCTTAACTACAAAACCATTTTCGCTTACTTTTTCATTTCCCATTTCCCTTCCTCCCTCTTTCTTCTCTCTTTCCCTCTCTCCTTTCTTCCTGTCTGTCTCTCTTTCAGCAATTACTTACTGAATGCCTACCACTAGGCATCCGGGATACACTTATGAGCAAAAACTGATGTAGTCCTTGCCCTCATGGAGTTTGTGACCTAATGAGGAATCTAGCCATTATGCAACCAATTGAGTTCAATGCATGTAAAATTGTAATGTTGAAAATTTTTACATAAAAGAAATATAAGGTGCTGTGGGAAACAGGAAAGAGAAATCTTGCCAAATATAAAAGGTAAACAAAGGCTTCTCTGAGGAAAGGGGTCTTGTGCTACTTGATTCTGAAATGTCAGTAGGATATTACTATGCACTGAAGGAAGAGAACTTTCTGGAAAGAATAGAGAGTATGTAAAAGAGCGAAGAAAGTTGATACCGGAGGGATTTCCCCATAGAAATACACATAAACATGAACTTCTACAAACTGTTGTGTCACACCTAAATTTACCATCAGATAGTTTGAAAGTTCAGGCATGAGGAAGACAAATATGGAAATCAGAGTATGGTTTGCAATTACATATTAAAGAGGGCAGATGAAAATAGAAAACACGTTTACAGTGTAGAAGAGCAATGGCTGTATTTCTGCCTCAGGGTGATATCTCAGCAAGCATAGAGGTCACCGGGCATGAGGCACTTAGGAAAATCAATGTTTTTGTGCTCCACCTGGATTGGTGTTCACAGTTCATCAACCTTCCGTTTTCCTCCTGGGACAATGACACCCGGGTACTTATTAGCAGTGAACTTGAATCAAGTTACTTAACCTCTCTGAACTTGAGCTTTCTTGTCTCTAAATTGTGTCAATAAGATCCACCTCCAAGAGCTGTTTGAAGCTTCAAGGAGATGACATATCTGCAGATGTTTTCATTTTCCCCTCACTGACTATTTCTGGATGGTCTCATGGCTGCCTTCCTCCTTCCTTCCCTCTCACTTTCCCTCACTCTTCTTCCTTCCTCCTTTCCTTCATTTCTTCTTCTAATGTTTTTTAAAATAATTTTTACATCTATTAATAATGAACTAATGGCTCAAGATTCTCACAAGGTTTGTTACTCCTTTCATCTGGATGTGAATCAAGAGACTAAAAAATAAACAAACATACAAATTATCACATTTGCTCTTTCATCAAATGGATTTATTTAAAATTAATTTCCAGGTCCCTTAGGCAGATTGAGAGACATGTAACATCAAATTCTTTTTATTTCCCTTAAAACAACATACAGGCACCCAAAATGCCCCCATCTCTTTACTGCAATGTTCATGCATCTTCATTCTTTAAATAACGTTCTGGGATTTCACTGAAGCTATAGACTTTTGAAAAGACACCCTGTCTTCAGAGGGTTTGTATTTCTGTCTATGGAATTTCTGTTTTTGGACTATGAGCTTGAACTGGGGATGTACCTTAGTGGTAGAGCATTTGCCTAGTATCAGTGGGATCCTGGGTTTGATTCCCAGCACCATGAAATATTAAAAGTATAATATATTTAAAGAAAAAAGCTATTAGATTCTTTTTATGAATTTCTAAAAACAGAACAATCAGTTTACAAGCAATGGATTCTAAGTAGAGAGTGTTGTTTTGATACGGGATGGTTTCCCTTTTCTTGACATAAAGAAAAGCATGAGATGGGCATTGCTCAGGAGAGCTGCCGGGAGACCCTATGTCTTCCTGGAAATTCATCCTTTCACCACGCATTATGAATAATTGAACTAATTAATCAGGACTGGGTTTATGTTGTCATCAAGGTAAGCATGCTGACCCTTCACTAACAGTCAGGTTGTATTTGAGAAAGTCTCTGCTGAAGACCCACTGAAATATTGACCCTGGAAGGTTGAGTTTATTTCAGGGACAAGTCAAGATTCTGAAATGAGGTGGACTGAGCTGACCTTGAGCCATGATCCTATAATGGGAGATTTGCAGAGACTGCCCATAGTGGGACACAAGCTTGAGTCCTTGGTCAAAAAGGAAATAAATAAATAAATAAATAAATAAATAAATAAGTCAGGAGAACACTTTGTTGCAAAATATTAGCTTAGTACTGTTTGCTTGATTGCAACAGAATATTAAACTCGGTTCAAACAGTAAAATTATGTGTTTACTTTTAAAAAAAAATCACAGGTGCCTAATGGTTAAATTTGGAATATGGGGAGATCTTTTGGTTCCTACGTGGAGCCTCACATGTCACATCACTAAACATCATTTCATAAAAATATTTGCAAATACCATATCTTATAAACAACTTTGCCTGTGATATATAAAGAACTCTTAAAACCCAACAACAAATTAATATATTAATACTTAATAAGTTAATAACTAATAAAATTAATATATTTCCTATTAAAAGTGGAAAATATTTGAATACACATTTCACAAAAGAAGATAGATGTCCAAAAAAACACATGAATGCTAGTGCAATATAATAAACCATGAGGGGAATGCAACTGAATAACAAAATGAGATTGCACTTCTCACTCACTAGATGGCTGTAATAAAAAGCACAGCTCACAACAATGTTGGTGAAGGTGTGGACACACTGGATCATTCATTCCTAGGGGAATGTAAGTGGTACAATCCCTTTGGAAAATGTTCTGGCATTTCCTCAAAAGATAAACCAAAATGTTGCCATATTATACAGCAATTTCAATCCAAGAAATGTACCCAAGAGATTTAAAAGCATGTTCTACCTTAAAATTGATACATTGATATTCAGAGAAGACTGATTTATAATAGCCAAAATGTAGATCCCATCCAAATGTTCATCAACTGATGAAAGGATAAGGTAAATTTAGTGTAACTCTAAAATTGAATATGATTAAGAAATAAAAAGAGATCTAGGTGAAAAGAATGAACTTCAAAAACATTATTCTAAGTGAAATAAACCAATAACAAAACAAGAGGTATTGTGATGCTATTGATATGTAATGTCCAAAATAGGCAAATTTCAGAAGCAGGATTTAGATTGGTATTTGCCTAGGGTTGTTTGAAGTTGGGGAAAATGGGCAATGACTGTCATATGTCATATTTTCATATGTCATATGTATATATGTTATATGTTTTCTTTTCAGAGTGATAAAATATTTAAAATTGTAATGCTTTTTGTGTTTTTTTTTCCCATGCTAGGGATTGAACCCAGAGCCTTGTGCTTGTGAGGCAGGCACTCGGCCAACTGTGATGCATCCTCTGAGAGAGAAATTAGGAAAACTATACTGTTCACAATAGCCACTAAAAAAATAAAATACTTGGGAATCAATCTAACAAAAGAGGTGAAAGACCTCTACAATGAGAACTACAGAACACTAAAGAATGAAATTAAAGAAAGTCTGAGAAGATAGAAAGATCTCCCATGTCCTTGGATAGGCAGAATTAATATAGTCAAAATGACCATGCTACCAAAAGCACTATACAAATTCAAAGCAATTCTAATTAAAATCCCAATGACAGACCTCATAGAAATAGAGCAAACAATCATGAAATTCATGTGGAGGAATAAGAGACCCAGAATAGCCAAAACAATTCTTAGCAAGAAGAGTGAAGCAGGGGATATCACAATACTAGACCTTTAAATATACTACAGAGCAATAGAAACAAAAACAGCATGGTATTGGTACCAAAATACACAGGTAGATCAATGGTACAGAATAAAGGACAAAGAGACAAACCCACATAAATACAGGTATCTCATACTTGACAAAGGAGGCAAAAACATGCAATGGAGAAAAGACAGCCTCTTCAACAAATGGTGCTGGGAAAACTGGAAATCCGTATGCAGCAAAATGAAACTAAACCCATATCTCTCACCCTGTACAAAACTCAACTCAAAATGGATCAAGGACCTAGGAATTAGACCAGAGACCGTGCACAAAAGAGAAGAGAAAATAGGTCCAATTTTCATCATGTTGGCCTAGGACCAGATTTCCTTAACATGATCCCCAAAGCACAAGAAATAAAAACAAGAATCAATGATTGGGATAGAGTCAAACTAAAAAGCTTTTTCTCTGCAAATCAAATAATCAGCAATGTGAAGAAAGAGCCTTCAGAGTGGAAGAAAATCTTTGCTACACACACTTCAGATAGAGCACTAATCTCCAGAATCTACAAAGTACTCAAAAATCTTTGCACCAAGAACACTAATAACCCAATCAGTAAATGGGCCAAAGAAATGAACAGGCACTTTACAGAGGAAGATCTTCAAGCAATCAACAGATTTATGGAAAAATGTTCAACATCCCTAGTTATAAGAGAAATGCAAATCAAAACTACCTTAAGATTTCATTTTACCCCAATTAGAATGTCTTTTATTAAGAATACAGGCAACAACAGGTGTTGGCGAGGATGTGGAGAAAAGGGTACACTCATACATTGCTGGTGGGAGTGCAAGTTGGTGCAGCCACTCTGGAAAGCAGTGTGGAGATTCCTTCGAAATCTTGGAATGGATCCACAATTTGACCCAGCTATCTCACTCCTTGTCCTATACCCAAAGGACTTAAAATCATATTACAACAGTGATGCAGCCACATCAATGTTCATAGCTGCTCAATTCACAGTAGTTAGATTGTGGAACCAACCTAGATGCCCTTCAATAGATGAATGTAAAAAGAAACTGTGGTATATATACACAGTGGAATATTACTTAGCCATAAGGAAGAATAAAATTATGGCATTTGCAGGTAAATGGATGATGTTGGAGACTGTTATGCTAAGTGAGATTAGCCAATCCCCAAAATCCAAAGGCCGAATGGTCTCTCTGATAAGTGAATGATGATGCATAATGCAGGGTGGAAGGGTGGCAAGAATGGAAGAAGGATAGATAGCATAGAGGGAAGGGAGGGGTGAAGTCGGGGTGGGGGGGTAATAATAACAGAATGTGTGACAGACATCATTGCCCTGTGTACACGTATGAATGCACAGATGGTGTGACTCTATGTACAACCAGAGAAACAATAGCTGTACTCCATTTGTGTTCAATGAATTGAAATTAAATAAAAAAATGTAATGTTTGTACAATTCTGAATATACTATGAACAATTGAAAGTATGCTTCAAATGGGTGAATTGTATTATATGTGAATTTTAATTCAATTTACCTCTATGTAAGTATACATATGTGTATGTGTGTGTTTGTGTGTGTGTGTTTGTATATATATATATGTGCATATATACACACAAACATACATACATATATTCATAGGAGAAGAAATAGTGCCTTTTGCTCAACTATTACAAGGATCATGTTTGATAATAAGAAAAAGAGCATAACACATTTATTTATTTGTTTGTTTTTATTTTTTTAGCATTCCTGGGAATTGATTCCAAGGTCTTAGTATTCTGAGCAAGATCTTTACCACTGAGCTATACCTCCAGTCCACAAATTTATTTAGGAAAGTTTTATATTATATGGGAAAATTCAGAAGTGAAGACTGAAAGGCCCAAAGAAGATTATGTAATTTTATGCTAAGTCTAATTACAGAAGTAAGTAGTTACAGAGAAACACCACATAGGACTGGAGGGAAGGCATATGGTGGACAGAGGGAGCAGGGAAATCCAGCAAGGTCTGTTTGTTCAGGTTCTTCTTGACTTCTCTGTCCTGTTTCTTTCCTCTGGATATGGGGGGCATCTGTCAGATGAGGGTCCTGTGACCTACTTTTAGAAAGGTTAGGCCAGGGAATTCCTGCTCTTACACAGACAGGCAGGGAATGTTTACAGTGACCTTCTTGGTTCTGATGGCCTCCCAATCTCCTTCAGTTACAGTACTTAGAGCTAACAAGTCTTGAGTCCTTAGATGCATTTAGACTCTTCTATTTTGTGCCTTAAAAGTGAGACCTTCCTTAAACTTCCTGTCTAAAAAGGTATCCCCCATGCCCTGCCTATCACCTTGTTTTATTTTACTTTTCATTAAACATTTGTTATATTTCATCAAATTTAAAATCATTCATTGTAAAACATATTCTGATATCAGGCCTGCCAAACAGGTCTTACTTTGACAAAATGTAGTATATGTATTTTCATTGGATATGTTAAACCAAAACTCTTGAGACTAATGGATTTCTGAAATAAAATAGTGACAGCAAAAGTCAGAAAAGGACCATGTCATCAGACAAACTCCTGCAAACTTCAGCAGCAGGGCTGCATAGTATTTGGAAATGTGTCACCTAGACCTATAGCTAAGAACATTTATATAAAGAATTTTGGGAGGAAAGGCATAGTTGTTTACAATGGATATAGAAAGAAAGGTGGGATATGATAAAACAAGAACAGTTTGGGGATAGGAGGGCAATCTTGAAGAGAAGTACTTGTTGCTTTTGGATGGGTTGGAGTTGTGAGCATGATATCACAGCAAGTAGTGAGTCAGCTGTCTCAGGTTTTGAGTTAAGGTTTAAATACACATTCAGAAATATAGAACACTCTTTTGTTGACTCACAGTTTTTCACTGATTAACTTCTCTTATCTCTCGTCCCCTCCATGTTACATCCCTTTTAATTAAATTTAGGATATATCAGAATTTTTCTAATATCAGATTCTTGTTATATAGTTACTACACTTATGTAGTCTTGTCTACTTAACCAACTCAACCAAGAACATTATTTATTACTGCAACTTTGAATAATAGTCAATAGCAGTGTCCAGCACCTAGTAGTTCCTCAGTATTTGTTGAATGAGTGAGTGATTAGCCTCAGAAAGGAGAGCTCACCATCCAAACTATTCTATAACACTGTCCAATGGGAGGCAACTGAGACAATTTGTAAATAGAAAGCAGTGATTTGACATTATTTTTGCTTGAATTTTATGCTAAATTATCTTGAGATTTTCACACCTATTGGTTGAAGATGTGAGGACATTAACAGATCCTGCCATTAAAAGTCACATGAACTGTATACTATGAACTGCATGGTGAGTAAATGTTATTGCAAGTGTGAATTGTTAACTCTGAAGTTCATGCTCTCCCAGAGAAGTTTCTTTTTTTGCCTCTACAGATCTTATTCACTCAGGATCCAATGGTATGTGGAAAGGGGTGTGTGTGTGTGTGTGTGTGTGTGTGTGCGTGTGAGATATGGAGGGAAAGTCAAGATTCATAGTGAATTATTATTCTTTACAGTTAACTCTTCAGAGAAATTCATTACCACTGTGATATTAGAAATATTATTTTTCTCCTTTCTTTTCCAATAAGTGCTACATTAAAAGACAACAATGAAAAGGAAAATATTTTCAATTAAATATTTAATGTCAGTGTGGAAAAACATTTAAGAGAAGATTTGGAAGATTTTTCTGTCCTTCCTGTAGGCAAAAACTAGCACAGAATTTCAATGCTAAGCTTGCTTTGGTGAGTAAATTTGATTGTTCTTGCCTGTCTTTTTGCTGCTTTAGAAGAATGGAATCCAAGTATATATTTCATTACCTTTGGGGGTTAAGGGCTACTCCTTTTGTCTGCAAACTATGTGGTTGCTGATGATTCAGGCCCTGAATTCCATGGGTTCAATAAAATCCAATGAGAAAGTTCAGAAGAAAATTAGCAAAGAGTTTCAAGAAATGTGTAATGAAAGGGTAGCCCTGAGGAAAATTTATTAAGTGAGAATTTGAGTAAAAGAATTGGGAAGAGAAAATGAAGTTGCCCACCTGGGGAAGAGAGCAATGAACAAAGAAGGGAAAGTTATGAAAAGTCCTGGTTGATCCTGGAACAATGATGTCGACTCCAGTTTCCATTACACTATGGACCTCCCATTCCTGTGTTCATAGACTATACAACTTGTTTCTCCCACTGATGCCCAATGGAGTTTTCCCTGTTAGCATTCTTGAGCTTTACCTGATTTAAATCTTTTTGGTGATCCTATATAATCAATAATATACCCCAAACAGACACTCCCAGAAGACACTAATCTACTCTAGAAAAGTGAATATAGCTCTGGGTAGTGGGGACAGGACCACATGAGAAAGAAACTTCTGCACCTGTATTTCATAATTCTAAACTGAAAAGAAAACTACCCTGAGAATTGGTAATTAAATATTCATCATAAAACCCATACTTCTCTGGCAGAGTAGAATTCTCAAATCAAAGTTTAACAAATATCTATCTGGTGTTTGATATTTCAAAGTTATGTGAATGTCGTAAGTAGTGATTATTTGTGTTAGTCAACTTTTCTTGATTGTGACTAATATTTGAGAAACACAACGTAGAGGAGAAAAGATTTATTTTGGCTCATGGTTCCAGAGGTTTCAGTCCATGGTTGGCATTGAGTCTCAGACCATCATGTTGGAAAGGCATGGAGAATCAATCTGATGACATCCTAGCGGCCAAGAAGCAGGAGGCGGGGATCGAGAAGGCTCGGATTAAGAAATATTCTCTCTGGCTATGCCTCTAGGGACCTACTTCTTCCCACTAAGTCCCACCTCTATACTCTCCACTACCGCTCAAAAATCCACTTTTCATTGGACTTAATCCATTAATGAATTCTTCAATGGACTGATTCATTAATGAGATTAGAGCCTTCATGATCCATTCACTTCCCAAGAGCCCCACTTCTGAGCATTGACTCGTTTTAGTGCAAAGCCTTCAACACATGAGCCTTTGGGGGACATTCGAGATCCAAACCATAGTAGAATGTTATTTTGTTAGTCTGAAGATAATACAAACTGAAAGTAAACTACAGAAATTAATTTTCTCACAGTTTTGGATGCTGTAAGTCCAAGATCAAGGTATGTATGTATTATGTTTCTTCTAAGACCTCTCTCCTTCACTTGCAAATGATTTTCTTACTGTGTCTTCACTTGGTCATTTTTTGTGAGTGCATCCGTGGTCTCTGTATGTTCAAATTTCCTCTTTTAATAAGGCTACAGTCATATTGGATTTCATTTTATCTTAACTGCATGTATTAAAAGCCCTATCTCCAAATACAGTAATATTCTGAGGTAATTGGAAGAAGACCTTCAATATATGGATTTTGTGGGGATGATTGTATCCATAAGAGCAGGACTCATAGTTACTCATTATGTCCTTTAGCCATGGGAGATTGAGTCATTCCCAGATAACTGGTTTTCTATTTTTATGCAAACTTTTTAAAATATCTTAGTCACATTCTAATTCTGTTTATGTTCAATCAACTGAAAGTATGACTATCATTCATCATTTTTAACAAATTTATATCTATATTGCCTAAGTTGACTATCCCACCTTTTATATAAATAGGTTCTTTTTAAAAGAATTTCATTGTCCAAGGCTAAAATATAAAAGATACTGGGTAGTATCAGAGTTTTTAGACTTATTAATCTATACATTTGTAGCATGATTGACCACTTTCATTGGAAGCAACCTATGCATAATCTACCATTCAGTATGTTGAGTTATATCTTGAAGGCATACTAGTGTCCCCATGGGTCTTTTTGTTCAAAAAAAAAAAAAAAAAAAAAAAAGAAAAAAAGAAAAAAAAAAAAAACTGGCTTTATTCAAAAAATAAAACTTTCTCTTAACATTCATGATAGTAGTAAGCTCATTGATTAAAAACAAGTCTTTATGTGCTAACTTTTGGAGTAGTATTTGTTTAGGAAATAATAATCTGGGATGATAAATATACTTTTAAAATACACTATTTGCTAACACCGTCATTTGTTAAAGGGTACAACATAAGACACAAGACTTCCCCTGGAGTAAATTACCACAACCACACAATAAACAAAAATTATATAAAGTTACATGTAGTCAGTTTATATGTCCAAAGTCAACAAAATCTGCAAAAGGAATTCAAGAAAGTGTAAAGGCCGATTTAATGAGGAAAATTCTATGAAAAAAGCAGGAATCAAAAATCTTTACACCAAGAACACTAATAACCCAATCAATAAATGGGCCAAGGAAATGAACAGACACTTTACAGAGGAAGATCTACAAGCAATCAACAGATTTATGAAAAAATGCTCAACATCCCTCGTTATAAGAGAAATGCAAATCAAAACCACCTTAAGATTTCATCTTACCCCAATTAGAATGTCTTTTATTAAGAACACAGGCAACAACAGGTGTTGGCGAGGATGTGGGGAAAAGGGTACACTCATACATTGCTGATGGGAATGCAAGATGGTACAGCCACTCTGGAGAGCAGTGTGGAGATTCCTTTGAAAACTTGGAATGGATCCACCATTTGACCCTGCTATCCCACTCCTTGGCCTATACCCAAAGGACTTAAAATCTGATTACTACAGTGATGCAGCCACATCAATGTTCATAGCTGCTGAATTCACAATAGCTAGATTGTGGAACCAACCTAGATGCCCTTCAATAGATGAATGGATAAAGAAACTGTGGTATATATACCCAATGGAATATTACTCAGCCATAAAGAAGAATACAATTATGGCATTTGCAGGTAAATGGATGATGTTGGAGACTGTTATGCTAAGTGAGATCAGCCAATCCCAAAAATCCAAAGGCCGAATGGTCTCTCTGATAAACGAATGATGATGCATAATGCAGGGGGGAGGGTGGCAAGAATGGAGGAAGGATAGATAGCATAGAGGGAAGGGAGGAGTGGGGTCGGGGAGGTAAGAATATTAACAGAATGTGTGACAGACATCATTGCCCTGTGTACATGTATGAATGCACAGATGGTGTGATTCTACTTTGTGTCCAACAAGAGAAACAATAACTGTACTCCATTTGTGCTCAATGAATCAATAAGCAAATAAAAAATAAATAAATAAATAAATAAATACAAGCAACCATAAATGTTGATGAGGATATGGGGAAAAGGTACACTCAGACATTGCTGGTAGGATTGCGAATTGGTGTAACCACTCTGGAAAGCAGTATGGAAATTTCTCAGAAAACCTGGAATGAAACCACCATTTGACCCAGCTCTCCCACTCCTCAGTTTATACCCAAAGGGATTAAAATCAGCATACTACAGTGAAGCAGCCACATCAGTGTTTATAGCAGCCCAATTCACAATAGCCAAATTGCCATGGAACTAACCTAGATGTCCTTCAATAGATTAATGGCTAAAGAAAATGTAGTATGTATATATATTATATATTATATATATAGTGGAATATTACTCAGTTTTAAAGAAGAATGCAATTATGGCCTTTGAAGGTAAATGGATGGAGTTGGAGAATAGAATATCATGCTAAGCAAAATTAGCCAAACCCAACAAATCGAAGGCAGAATGTTTTCTCTGATATGCAGATGTTAATTTCACAATAAGTGGGGATGCTAGGGAAAAATAGAGGTACTTTGGACTAGGCAGAGTTGAGTGAAGGGCAGGGATGGAGTATGGGCATAGGAAGGATAGTAGAATGAATTGGACATTATTACCCTATGTACATACATGAATACACAACTGGTGTGGTTCTATATCATGTACAACCAGAAGAGTGAGAATCTATACTCCATTTATGTATGATGTGCCAAAGTGCATTCTACTGTCATGTATAGGTGATTAGAACAAAAAAAAAATCAAAAAAATATAGTAAGCAGAAAACAGATAATTGAATTCTTCATGACCATCAACTGTGATGACAATCTACTTTTGAACAGTATACCCTCTTTTTGAGTGGGGAGATATTTCATTCTGTCATCAAGTCCCTGATTCCCTCAAGTGGTAAATGGTGCCATAAATGTGTATGCATATATGTATGTATGTATATATGTATATATGTATGCATGCATTCCTGGCTGTCTGAATTTGCAACTCAGAGGGAATTTGGAATAAATTGTTCTCTCCACCATTAATTCACTCCACACCTCTGTGGTGACAGGCACTGTCCTAGGCACTGAGAATTCAACAGTGAATACAACACAATATCCCCTGCCCAACTGTAGCATATGCCAGGGAAAGGGGAAAGAGAACACAATTAGATAAATGAGTAGAAAAAATGGCATGTAAGATTTTATTAGTGCTACCAAGAAAAATAAAGCTTAGAAGGAGTGAAGAATAGACAGAAAAGAGACAGAAAGACTATTTTAGGTGCAAGAGTGAGAAAACTGTCATTGCTAAGGTGACATTTGAGTAGACACCTGAAAGATACAAGGCTGTGAATCATGTGGACATGAGCCAGATGTCTATTCCAGGCTGCAGGAAGAACACACAGCTTCTGATAGAGCAGTGACCTAACTGAAAAACAGGACAAAAACTGAGCCAGATGGGAGCAGGGTGAGAGGTGGAAAAAGAGATAACATGGTTTATAATTTTGGTTTCCTCTCCAAATGTGATTGGAAGTCTCTGATGACTTAAGCAAAGAGATGACTTATTCAGCTTTAGAGACTGAATATATTGCAAGGCTCTGAAGTTCAAGAGGAGATAACAGGCAGATTATCAATGCATCACTAAAAATAGATTTCACTGAGGCATTTGAGGTGATGAGATTGATTAACAATTGGGGTGATTTGCTATAATAGGCATGGAAGAAAGTGTGTGAAGATATGGTACATGGTAGATTTTACTTTTAATTAAATATCCTCCATCTGTAGAACCTATCATAATTTTTAATTTTTTATGTAAGGGGACTAATATTTTGATATAATTTCCTCTTCTAGTTGCCTGAGTTCCAGATCTTTGTCTGCTCTCATGTCAGGTGTCTATTTGGGGCAGACTTAACATTTGGTAACTGATGAAATGTAAAAGGACATATCAAGGTAATATACAGCTCCTCACGTATCACAAAGCAGTGATTATCACTTGAGAGGGAATTGTATCAGTGTCCTCATTTCCTGCATTCATCATATCAGGGGCTAGTCCGGGGGGGCTCAGCTGTTCACACAGAGAAGACTCCTCTTCCTCCTCTGATAGCTAGACTAGCTCCATGTATCTGGAGAGGATCTCAGAAATAAAGAGAAAGCTTGTTCCTCCTCAGCTCTGGGGGTCGGGGAAAGGACATTGGAGTCAGGAATATGCTGGAGGGCTCGCCCTGCTACCTGTTTGTGCCTCTGGGAGAAGGCTGTCACAGATAGACCTGGAGAGACAACCACATCCAGGTAAACCTGACAACTTGTCATAACCAAGCAGACGCAGGGCTTGGCGTTTATTTCCACAGCTGTATTAATTTTCTCTGTGGCAGGGACACAAAATCGGAAGACTGTTGGCCTTTAATGGGGCCTTGTCTACAAGGTGAGGTGTCTGCCTAGTGGAGAATACAGGACCAGATGAAGAAAGTAAGGGAGCTGCAGTCAGTCGAACCCAGGAAACGATGAGTTCACAAGGAGGAAGGTGGGGAATACTTTTCTAAGGAAATGTCCTGTGCACAAGAATGGACCATGAATTCATCAGTCACAGACATAAGCACCAGCACTCATCAGGGTGCAAAGCACAGGGTAGATGAAAGACTGGGATGTTCCAGAAACCAGCACATGCCTAGGGACTCCCTTGACCTAACCCACAAACACATGGCTACACAAACCACACATTCTTTCCCTGAGGAGCACACCAGGAGAAGGAGATTGCCTAAGAGGAGGATATTTTGTTCCAGCATTGATACTATTTAAAATAATAGATCATAAAAAGATTCAAATTACATTTAGCATTGAATTTTTCTCCCAAGACAGCGAATGGGGGATGCAAGTGAAATGTCAGAGTAGATACAGACAAAATAAAGAACATACATTGTCTTTGCACATTTACATTGTGGACAAGGAAAGTCCAACACCCCACAAACCCATCTATCTGTGATTATCTGTTTAATGTCTGTCTCCCTAGCTAGTTCCTAGAGAGGAATGCTGTATGCCACAGGATCTCCAGGGTGTAAAATTACCCAAGAAACTCTGAATTATTTGATTAATGATGAATACACGGATGAATAATGGAAAATTCATAAATTAATAAGTCTGTTCAAGGACCATTGTATTGTATTTCTAATACAGGAATACATGTATTTCTGGATGACAAGGGTGGTTAGGCACATGGACGAGATGGTTACACTTCTGCCTTACCCCAGTGTAAGAAAATGACTCAGATTTTGAGTAGTCACCCTGTCCTCAAAACCATATGTGTTCCTGAGCCATTTTTTCAGCCTGGGTGAAATAGTTCATAATAGCAGGGAGGTAAAATGTCATGGGAGTTGCTGTTTAGAAGTTTTTGTTCCTCCAAGTAATGATTATGTTACAAAAGAAAACCTTCACTTAAAGAGGATTCATAACAAAAGAATACACAACATTCCTGTCAGGACAATGAGCCACAGGGGTGGCTAAGCATCTTTACAACTCATTTGAAAATTTTATTTATTTCAGGGGATATTTTTTAAGTACCAAATCTCCAACGAAATGTTCTCAGCAATTAATTCATGCTTTCTAAATTTAAAGCATACTAATTAGATACCCGTCAGGCGAGAGGGGAAAGCCTTCTAAGAAACTAGAGTTTCAAATATAGTACACATAAATTAACTCTCAGAAAAACTCTTCTATAAATACATCATCCCATCATGTGTTTATTGAGTGGGCCACATATGTTTTCGAATTCCATCATCTATCTGTCCAAATGTGTATGGAACATGTGTTCGCTCTAAGTATGGATTTTCTGGGCACACATTTGCTTATACCTATTAGCAAGTATTCACATAGAAATTATTATTGGCCTACTCTATGTTACGCATTATGGAGCATACAGAAGGATGGAAAGATGTCTTTATTATCAAGAAATTTGCATTTTTCTTGAGGAGATGGGCTCACATATATACTACAAACTAGAATATAATCAAATGCCAATGCTGTGCTATCTCTGGAAGAATGGGAGGGATTATTGGAGGAGCTTCACAAAGGAGGCAGGACTAAAACTTCACCTAGAACGATCCATGACCTTGGGTGAGGAGAGAGAAGCGGCTCAGACAGTTCCGACTACAAACCCTTGAAACTTTAGATTTAAAACTTTTCTGTTTAAGGACTGTAGGTGGAACACGTTATTTTCAAAGGGCAAACCTAGGGTTCAAGACACCCATGTTTTAATCTCCATTCAGCCATTAGCTCACTGCAGCATCACAACAGTGCTCTGAGAATTGAACTAGAAAAACTAACCACAAAAATACACTCATATTTCCATAGTTAAACAGAATTTGATTTTACTCTAAAGTAATCAGTGTCATGCTCTTACCTTTTTAAAAATAATCACATCTAGAATTCTACATTTCCCAAAGGAAAACTATCAAAAAGGATGTGCTTCCTCTTTGTTAATCGCAAATCAGATAGCCAACCCCAATGTAGAGGAGGTAGCTTAATAGATGTGGACAGACAAAAGGATTGATCATATTAAAATTTCAAAGCATAGAAAGTCATTTAATTTCCTGTAGACTACTGAGGTTTAGAGAATTGAAATGAAGTCAAACTGTGCCAAAGGCAGGATTTAGTGATGACATTCAAGAATGAATATATTTGTTGATGTTCAAATTTTTGAGTTATTAACAATATCTCACATGTTCTTAGCATGCCATACTTCTCAAATAATCACTTGATTTTTAATATTTATTATTCTTTGTAAATCATTATTTTCCAATGACAGATGATAATATTCAGACATAAAGATGTCAAGTGAGGTTTCTGTTTAGACAATGAATCTATAAAACCACCAACTGGAAACCCATATATATTCATTCTTGCTATGGTTTTCTTGTTTTCCACTATGATGACCTTCTAGACTTGTTTCCAGTGTTTTTCTTACTATTTACATGGCTACTTTTGAGAATCTTTTCTTGAGAAGTATTTATCCATATGGTAGCACCAGTGGTGTGCTGGTAATTACTGAATAACTGACTCTCTGGGGAAAATATTATCAGGTACTGATTTATGGCATTAGCCAATGTCTTATCTGATTTGTGCTACTATAACTAAATACCCAAGACTTTATAATCTGTAAAGAGCATAAATTTATTTATTATAGTTCTAGATACTGCAATTTTTAAGCACAAGGTACCAGCAAATTTGGTGTTTGATAAAGACTCAGTCTCCATTTCCAAGATGGTACCTTAAGCTCTGCATCCACTAGGATGGAGGAACACTATCCTTAACATGGCAGAAGAGCCAAAGGGAAGCCCTTATCATGGCATTAATCCATTCATAAGGGCTTATGACTTAAGCACTTATCATGAAACCTTACTTCCCAACACTTGCATTTGTGATTATCCATTGTATGAGTTTTGTTGGGGACCAAACAGCAGAACAATTGCTGTCAATTTCTATGGACACTCCCATAGGGGTTAATTTTAACCTACTAATTGAATGCACTGAAATCAGAGTTGTAAGAAAACAATGTCAGAGGGCTCTCACTTGCAATTGGTTGACATATTCCTAGCTTCTGGTGGCTATTAGTGTCGTTCCAGATTAACTAACTGACAAGGTTTTTAAGGTGAAAAAAACCTGATATTCTCACCAAGTTTTACTTTGCCTGAGAATGAATCCATATCATACAGCTATTCTTAGCTTACTATAATAATTTAATGAAAACTTCAGGAAGATATATAAGGAAAATAAAACCTGGGGGTGTCTGAGAACAAAGTTTGTCACTCAAAGGGAAAAGATTCCTTCCTGGGAATAAGCAGCCAGACTTTCTTTGTGAAGTTGTCAGAGGAGTTTCTTCTCTCTAACACTGTTGACCTGTATTTTATCAAACTCTGCCTTTCTAGCCCTTTCTAGTGGAAGTTTCTCTCCTGATCCCCATATGATCACACACACCAGTGCTTTATGAACATCTCCAGCATGTTAAAAACTGATGAGTATTACCTCACCTCAACCAAACTAACTTTTCTCTTTCTATATTCCTAGTTGTTTAAGGAAGGAACCTGAGATTCAAATTAGACCTCGTCTCCTGCCCCATTACTACAACCAGTGCATTAGCAAATACTACTAATTTTATGATCTGAGTTTTTTTCTAGAATTTAGGTGTGATTACACTTTCCTATTTCCATTTGAGGTTTTTAGAAAGTTTTTAGTTGTAAATGACACAATACCTTTATTTTATTTTTATATGGTGCTAAGAATTAAACCCAGTGCCTCACATGTGTTAGGCAAAACACTACCACTGAGCTACAACACCAGCCCCATTCAGGTTTTTATTAAGATTTACAACGTATTCCTTCACCTGGCCCTTTCTGCCTCTCCAGAATCTTTGCCTATCACTCATACATTCACATTGTGTCTTTAAAAAAAAAATGGAGAGTGTCTACTGAGCTGCTGTACACTCACCCTTTGGAACTCTTTGGAGCTTTTACTACCTGGAACCCACTCCCCACAGTCTTATTTCCTTTGACTGGAAAATTGCTTCCTCTTCCTTTAATATCTACCTCCAGTGTCAAGTGCTCCAAAGAATCTTCCCCTAATCCCATCCTCTCCCATTGGTGCTCTGTGCTGTTCCTCTATATCCCCACTGCACAGTTTGCAGATTTCTGACTTTAGAATATCACAAAGGAGTCTGTGTTTATAGGTCTTGCCTCCTTATTATTCCTTAAGATCTTAGAAGCAGGCAGAAAACAATAATTGTCCTTATGCTTTCAGGATCTGGCATAGAGTTTGGCATATTCTAGTTAAACAGTATCATTAAAGGATAAAAAAGCTTCCTAGAGCACACACTAAAGTCAGAATAGTTATTTCAAAGAGCTGTAAGACGGAAGCAATAACCTAGAAAGTGGCAATTCTGACTTGATTTGATCATGCTTGAAGTTTATTTTTCCTGAAACTATTAAAATATTTCAAACTCATCCTCAGCAATTGTAAAAATTAATTCTGAATGAGAAAGGAGAGGAAGCAATAGAAGGTTAAAAGCAAATTATTTAAAAAACGCTCATTTAATATTTGAGCTCCTAGCTCAGGTTTTTGCAGAAAACACTGATAATATGGTACTAAAGCCAGAAGCCTTACATTATATTCCATAGTTTTTAAGAAGGGTGTTTACTTGACATTCCATGCCCCAGGTTCCTAAGTCTCCTCAAAGAACTAGACAGGCTTTCCTACTTCAATGAAGTTTTCTCACATAATGGTTAAAACAGGGAATTAGAAACATAAGGATTAAAATTGCTTTACTGACACTTAGAAAAAAAATATGACTTGAGGTAAATTTTTTAAACTTTCCAAAAGTCAATTTTCTCATCTGCAAGTTATGGATGATAATATCTGCCTCGCACCCTTTAGTATTCATTTTTGATAATACAGGAGTATTGGTCTGAGCTTTTTATTTTTTTTTAAACAAGTCTCAGAAACTGACAGTCATTATTTTGAACAATAAAAAAATATATGGGTAAGTTATAGAACGTTCACTCATGCACACAGCTAGTACAGGTAATATCAGACTTCAAAAATAATACCTAAAACAAACTTTGGAAGAACATGAAGGAGAAAGCACAAAACTCACAAGAATTATCTCACCATAATGCCACCACTGTTGATGGTACACCTGAAACCACTCTTGCTCACCATTAGCCCAGTTCCAACAGGAACTTTTCCTTGGGCTTCGTGTTGCTCACCCAGATCCACACAAACTACCTATGACTTTATCATGTCTCCTCACATTTTTACTGAACCAAAGAGATGGCTGTCATGTTACAACTTCACTAGCAGTTGCTGAGATTCTATTTTCCCACATCCTCAAACACATCCTCAAATGGAATAATTTGAACTCACACCTGTAATTCCACCCAACTCTTACATCCAGGATTTGGGGGTAGGGAATACCCATCTATCATTACCCTCTCTTAATATTTTGCAAAATATTGACTACCAGGATCAATTTAACCAATAGCATACCACTTTATGATAACATGAGAAAATGAAAGGAAAGCAAAGTAAAATCATGATGAAGAAATATATAACCAGAAGAACACAGAAAAAGAGAAACTCTAAAAGACACTACTATCTGTTTCTACAATACAATGGCATCCCTGGCATTATCAGTCTTGTCTTCTACTTCCATTGAGTGACTCTTTGCCCTTCATCTATGGCCTCAGCTGATCAGAAGCAGTTTGCTACTAGAAAAAAAAATGCAAAACAAAATAAAAACATACTTAAAATTTGAGTGATATGGACTGGCTTATGTTACGCTACTGACTGTTTTATTTGTATTTTTAGTAAGACATTTCTAGTAAAGTACAGTGTACAGAAAAAGTGTACATAGATGGTAAGTTCAATTGTTCTTCACAAACTTCATAAACCCAAGGTAGTAGTGATATTGAAAAACAGATTCTCATTGGCTTACCGGTTTTCCTGGAGGTTCTTTCCAGTCATTACTCCCTCCAAAGATTTCCACCATCCTGATTAATGACAGTATAGATTAGCTTTGCCTATTAGTCTTACATTAGCTTTTACGACTAGACCCTAAGTATTGAAGGTATTCCGATAGATCCCCTAAGTCCCACCCATAATTTCTCCCTGGCAACATTGTGTTGAAGAATCCTATTTTTCCTGACAGAATCGATCACCCCAAATTGACATGATGATCCTTTCTTTGTCAATCTCATTGCTTAGTAGCTTCAGGAACACTGGAGCACTGGAGCATGTTGCTAAGAGTGACATATTATATTTTGCAGGTGCAAGTTAAGTGCTTCTGTTTTTTTTCTTTTTTTGTTATCAAACTAATAACAAAACATTTGTCACCAGGTGCCAGGGGTGATGCAATTTCACTCTTGTAAGAAACCCACTTTTGCTATTGGTGTTTGTCATATAATCCATTGTTATTCCTCACTGTCACAGGTGTCTTGTATTTGACCATATGAAGATGTAATGAGGATGTGCAGGAATTATCTCTCCTACTTATTACAAGTCTAAAAAGTTATAGTCATCTCTGAAACCACTCCAGTTATCCCATGCAGCTTGGGATTTACTGATTTTGAAGGAATGAAACTTCAGGTGTTCATGTTCAGCTATTTCAATCAACCCTTCCTCCTGAACTGAAAGAATGAGCTTAGTTATCCTCATCATTGTTTAGATAGATCTCAGTGTTCTCAGAACCAGGACCCTGAATGCCCTGACATTTTTGGCAATATAACATTTTCTTATATTTTGTTGTCCTAGGCATTTTGGGAATGGAGGAATAAGTTTCAGAATACAAATTGGGATAGCGCTGCAGTCTGAGTATTAACTGTTCCAAGGAACTTTAGGCTTGTGAACTTACTTGGGTTCAAAGAACAAGTTAGCATCCATAAATATCTACTTAAGGGTGTAAAAATAATACAAAAGGACTTGGTGAATTATCTTTTTATTTTGTTCCCAGTAATCTTATCATCAAGTAATAGCCTCTGAAACCATTTGAAGATCAGATAAGACTGATCATTACTCTTATTCCAAATAATGATTTTGTGTTTCCACATAATGACTTTGATTCTGGTTTCAGGCTGCCACTTGGTCTCTGTAGTTTGGAGATCTCATGGCACTTGTCAAAACTTATATAGTGCAGGGTTACAGAGAATTTGCAGAATTCAACCTGCAATTGTTTTAATGGCTCCTCTAAAGCCTATAGGTAGAAACTTTCATAGGTGATTAGGTTGCAAGTACAGAATCCTAACAAATGTATCAACACCATATATATATATATATATATAAATATATTTTTTTTTTTTTTTTTTTTTTTTTTTTTTTTAGAGTACCCAGGATAGAACCCAGGGTTGTTAACCACATCCCCAGCTCATTTATTTTGAAACAGGGTCACTTGATGTTGCTGAGGGCCTCACTACGTTGCTGAGGCTGGCTTTGAACTTGCAATCCTCCTGCCTCAGCCTTCTGAGACACTGGGATTACAGGTGTGCACCACCATGCCCAGCATCAACACCATATTCTTGAGAATAGGTCAGTTATTGGAGGAATGGTTTAGCCAATCTTCTCTGTCTCTCACATACTCATATGTCCTTCTACCATGTTGTGACACAGCAGGAAGGTCATTGCCAGATGCCAGTTTTATGTTCTTCGACTTCCCATTTTCTAGAACTATGAGAAACATTTCCTTTCTATATAAATGAGGTACTGTGTGGTATTCTGCTACAGCAGCATAAAATGGATCAAGACATAACTACTAAGATGATTTTCAAACATGTGACAATTTATTCCCGTGTAAGAACTCAGTGAGGCCAGTATCCATATAATGGGCCATAAATTACAAATGTGCTATAAAGTTTGATGTTGAATCTGGATTTCTGTTTACCAATTTAAAAATTATAAGAATTGCTTTTTTCATCTATGTCAGCATAGGATTCCACATTCTCTGGTCTGTTCAGCCAAGTGAAAACATTGTAATTTTTCTTCTTTGGTAAATATAAAGATTATCATTTCCTACATTATTCTCAATACTTCATGTAGCAAATTCTTGCATCTTCTGGCTTATAAAATATTTCTTTGTGTTTGATTTTCCAGTGGACATATCCGGAGCCAATGAAGACTGGAGGGAAGGCATGGAGAACATGCTTATTCTTTCAAGGTAGAAGGAAAAACGTAAAGAATTTTAGTATCTCTAAATACCAGATTCTGATGAATAATCTCATAAAGGAAACCCATGAAATATTGGTGGTTTATGGAGCATGAATTCTTCTAAGTCTTTTTAAAAAAATCTATATTATAGTTTTCATACTCCAATTTCCTATTAATTCCCAAATCCGTGAGCACCATTAATGTTATGAATTGGTAATTTACAGGTTCAAATGTCAAGTTTGGTTTTCAACTATTTTACTCATACAGGTTGTAAGAAAAGAATTACTCTCATACTATTTAGTTAGAAGTCTGAGGAATTTGAGTTTGATATTTTTTCTTCCTCAGGCCAACTAAATTACTCATGTTTCTTTACTGTTAAAGGGACCAGTACCCATAATCTTCTCTTCAAAAGAATTTGAATTCGGTGTGAACAAAACTGGTAACTCAGACACTCCTTTTTACCCTATGTATCTTGAAATGCTAGGTTCTCATCATGAAAAATAATGGAACATTCACTACCTTTTAAAAATTAAAGTAATATATTTATATAAAATAATGAGATTCACATTGACCTATTCATACCTGCATATAATGTATTTTGATCCACTTCAATCTCCTTTTCCCTCCTGTCCTCCCTCCCTCTGGAATCCTTCCTCTACTCTGTTTGTCTTCCTTCTTCTACCATATCCCTCTTTTATTATTTTTAATTGGTACATTGTAGATATAACTGGAAGTATGTCATTGTGATTGTGATATGTTTGTATATGCTCAGAGACAGTTTGGTCAATTTCATTCTGGAGATTTTTTCCCTTTCCCATCTCTCCTTCATCCACCTCAATCCCTTCTTCTACTCTATTTTTCTTCCTTCTACTTTCATAGGATATCCCCATTTTTAAAAAATTCCTTATTTTTGCCCATCTTCCACATATGAGAGAAAACCTTCCACGTAACTTTCACAGTCTGGTTTCTTATTTTAGCTAGGTTAGAAAACACATCTCAGTTTCTCCATTTTTCCCTTTCTTGGAAGAATAAGAGAAGGAGAGCTTCTCTTTTACTAGATTTTTTTTTTTTTGTATTCCATCTACATTCTGGATGTAAAGTAACCATTCCCTATTCATTCTGGTAAACATACTTCTAAGAATCTTTGGAATCACACATAAAACAAGACTGAAAAGTGGACATAAGATGGCAAAAGGGTTAGGACCTTGGTCCAAAGAATGACATAGTAGTGAGTTCTCTGTTCTCTTTTTCCTCATACGTTGCAGGGGTCAGAATATCATGAAAAAGATTTTAAAGCAGTCATTGTACAAATCTCCCATGCACAATTGTGAACATGCTTGAAACAAATGGAAATGAAAAAGGCAGCCAACAAATATATATAAATATACAGAAGAACCAACAGAAAACAAGGATCTAGGAATTAGACCAGAGACCCTGCACATAATAGAAGGGAAAATAGGTCCAGATCTCCATCATGTTGGCCTAGGACCAGATTTCCTTAACATGACTCCCAAAGCGCAAGAAATAAAAGCAGTAATCAATGATTGGTATAGAGTCAAACTAAAAAGTTTTTTCTCTGCAAATCAAACAATCAGCAATGTGAAGAGAGAGCCTTCAGAGTGGGAGAAAAATCTTTGCCACACACACTTCAGATAGAGCACTAATCTCCAGAATCTACAAAGTACTCAAAAATCTTTACACCAAGAATACTAATAACCCAATCAATAAATGGGCCAAGGAAATGAACAGACACTTTACAGAAGAAGATCTTCAAGCAATCAACAGATATATGAAAAAATGTTGAACATCCCTAGTTATAAGAGAAATGCAAATCAAAACCACCTTAAGATTTCATCATACCCCAATTAGAATGTCTTTTATTAAGAATTCAGGCAACAACAGGTGTTGGCGAGGATGTGGGGAAAAGGGTACACTCATACATTGCTGGTGGGATTGCAAATTGGTGCAACCACTTGAAAACCAGTGTGGAGATTCCTTAGAACACTTGGAATGGATCCACCATTTGACCCAGCTATCCCACTCCCTGGCCTATACCCAAAGGACTTAAAATCAGATTACTACAGTGATGCAGTCACATCAATGTTCATAGCTGCTGAATTCACAATAGCTAGATTGTGGAACCAACCTAGATGCCCTTCAATAGATGAATGACTAAAGAAACTGTGGTATATATACACAATGGAATATTACTCAGCCATAAAGAAGAATAAAATTATGGCATTTGTAGGTAAATGGATGATGTTGGAGACTGTCATGCTAAGGGAGATTAGACAATCCCCAAAATCCAAAGGCCGAATGATGTCTCTGATAAGTGAATGATGATGCATAATGTGGGGTGGAATGATGGCAAGAATGGAGAAAGGATAGAGAGCATAGAGGGAAGAGAGGGGTGGAGTTGAGGTTGGGGGATAAGAAGAATAACAGTATGTGTGACAGACATCATTGCCCTGTGTACATGTATGAATGCACAGATGGTGTGACTCTACTTTGTGTACAACCAGAGAAATAATAGCTGTACTCCATTTGTGTTCAATGGATCAAAATTAAATGAATAAAAAAATAAAATAAAATAAAAAATGCAATTGAAATGAAAAAGCAAAAATCTCATTGAGTCTTCTCAACAGAAGAATGGAGAGATCAGAAAAAGCAGTCACTGAATTTAAAAGAACAATAGATCCTAAAAATCATAAAATCATAAAATAGAATAAATTATAAAAGAGAACTGAACTTCAGTGATCCTTGAGAATACAACAAATGGCCTGTCATTCATGTTATGAGAGCTACAGAAGAAAGAAATAAACAATGGTTGAGTAAAAAAAGGGTGTGTGTGTGTGTTTTGCTTTAAGAAAGAGCAGCTAAAATTTCCCCAATTTTGTGAAATGATATATGCTTATAGTTTCAAGATTCTGACTTAGTATTCACTCTATAGAAAAAAAAATCAAGGAAATCCAAGCCAAGACCTATCATGGTCAAACTTCTGGATTCTAAACACAGTGGAAATATCTTGAATGGCATAAGAGGTGACACCTTGCCCGTACAAGAAATGCAATTCACCTCACAGGTGATTTCATCTGAACGTAATGCAAGCTAGAAGGAAGGGAAAGTGTATTTTTCCTGTATTGGAAGAAGAAATGCCAAATCCAACTTTTATCTCTGTAAGAATTATCCTGGAATAAGAAAATGAAGGGGGAAATATAGTAAAACTTAGGTGAAGAAAAACTAACAGTATTTGAAGCATACTGACCTATTCTAAAAATAATCTATAAAGAAAGCTTCTGAATCAAACATTAATAAAGAATGAAAAAGGAGAGCAACAATCTTAGAATACCAAGAAAGAAGAAAGAACAATAGAAAGAGCAAAAATATAGATGAAGTAGACTTATCTCCTCTCAGTGTTTCTAAATGATGTTTAATGGTTGAAATAAAAAGTGTAACATGGTCTTAAAGAGGCAGAGAAAATAGTTTTAATGATATTATAAATGGAGTAAGGTTACGTCAACTTGAGTCCACTTCACTCAAACTGTTGAAATGTCAGTGCAAGTAGTATGTGATAAGTTATGTAAAATCTATAACAATAACTTAAAATTCTATATAAAAATACATTAGCAAAAGAGATAAACCAAAATGTAATCTTAATAAACGTTTAAGCAACCCACAAGAAGGCAGAAAAAATAATACTAAAATCAAAATAAAACCATATGGAACAATCAGAAAAAAAGTGAAGTGACAGACACAATATACAATAGATCAATTGATGACATCTAAAATTATTCAAAAAATGGAACTCTTAAATCTAAATATTGGCATGAACGTAGTTAAAGTGGACATCTTAGCCATTGTTGGTAAGAATGTGACTAAAAGGGCATAGGCATTCCAAAAATAATTTGGCAATTTCTTTAAATAAAACTGAACATATCCTCATCATATTACCTGGAAATCATATTCCTTGGCATTGGTCCCAAAGAAAAATTATTTCTACACAAAATATTTTATGAAAATGTTCAAAATCAGCTTTGTTATTAAAATCTATAAGGCAGAAACAACCTAAACATCCTTAAATAGGTGAATGATATAAACAAAGTATAGAATGCAACCCAGCAATTTAAGGAAGAAGCTGTTGATACATCCAATGACCTGGATGGGCTTAATAGCAAAAGTGAGTGAAAGGAGTGACGACTTTTAAACTTTTCATATTGTGTGATTCCATTTATGAGCTCTTTCAAAATAATAAAACTGTAGGAATGGAAGACAGATTAGTGATAACCAGTGGTTAGAGATGATGGGAAAGAGGAGGTGTGTCCGACATAAAGTGGAACAGCAGGAAGCCTGTGCAGGTAGAATATTCTTATCTTGATTTCTGGTGTGGGTCACATCATTCGACACATGACCTATCACAGATCTAGGGATAGATGTTGTACCAATGCCAACTTTTGGATTTTGGTATGACATTGTGATTAATGCAAGGTGTACCTAATAGGAAAAATTCAGTAAAAGTTTCATGAAAGCTTTTTGTTACATCTTTGCAGATTCCTGTGAATCTAGAATTATTTCAAAATACAATATATTCAAATATTAAAGGGAAGAATGCAAAAAGATTGTTGGGGTGTGTTTTATGTAAATGTCAGTATTCACAGTAGAGCAGAGGTTGCACTCTCTTGCTTAGATGATCACCCAGTTCCAGACTCTGGCTGTAAAAGAGTTACTAATGTCCTGTGCACATTCATTTGTATAAAATCTCCCTGGGAGATAAAGCTACCCAACAACTAGCCTATCATCCTTGTACCATCCATGATAATAATAGGGTCTCTACAAAGCTTTGGCTGACCTGATGAACTTATTGAAAGTTTAAGTAAAACTTCACATTAGAATTATGATTATTATTTTATGATGGAATATGTCGTATATGTCCTTGCTAAGCAGTTTGTCATATTATTAAATAATGTGAGGTTCTTTCAATAACTGGGAATATTGTTTTATTGTATTATGTGAATCAAAGAGTTCAAACACTAGTTTATACCTATCTAAAATTTGGAAATTAGTAAATATGTTATTATGAGGTTGATTTTACATTGAGAAAATGAAAAGATAATCCTTATACTAAGGGAAATAATTGAAAACCACAAATCTGATAAAGAACTATTATCCAAAATATATGACAGCTCTTAAATTTCAACAATAGGAAAGGAAAAAAGCCAATCAATAAATGAAAGAAAGATTTGAACCAATACCTCAGCTAAGAAGATATATAGATGGTGTTTAATTATATGAAAAGATACTCAAAATCGTTTGCCATTAGGAAATTTTGAATGATAGAAAAATGAGATATTACTACAAACCTATAGTGACAAGATCAAATTCTGTCAAGGATATACAAAAAGTACTCTCATTCATTCCTGGTGGAAATGCAAAATGATGCAGCCACTTTGGAAGACAGTTTGGCAGTTTCTCACAAAACTAAATATATTCTTACCATATGATTCAGTAATTGTACTTTTGGATATTTACCCAAATGAATTGAAAGCTTATGTCCACACAAAAGCTTGCACACAAATATTTATAGCAGCTTTATTTATAAATGTTGAAACTTGGAAGCATGAAAGATGTTTGTTGTGAGCTGTCTTGTGTTGCCCCCAAATTCTTATGTTAAAGCCTCTAACCTTAGTATTTTATAATGTGACAGAGTTTGGATATAGGCCTCTTAAAGAGGTGATTAAGACAAAATGAGTGCCAAAAAAGAAATGAGATTTCAAGCCATAAAAAGACATAGAGATGAAACTGAAATACATATTGCTGATTAAAATAAGCCGATCTGAAAGACTAAATATTGTATGATTGGAACATATGACATTTTCAAAAAGGTAAAACTATAGAGACAGTGAAAAGATCAGTCAGTGGCTACCAGAGGCTCAGAGGGAAGGAGGGAGAGATGAATAAGTAGAACATGGGGGATTTTTAGGAGAGTCAAACTATTCTACATGATTGACATGTGTCATTATACATTTATCAAAATCCATACAACGTATGGAACAGTGAATTCTGATGTGTGGACTAGATTACACTTTGGAAAATACTTTGAATTTGAGTTAATTATATAATGTGTCAAACTTGAGGAATTCGTCACAATTAATGTGCCATACCAATGCGAGGTGTCAATAACAGGGAGAGACTAATAATGGGGGATAGAAATGGGAGACATAGCAGAACTTGGGATTTTTTGGTCAATTTTTCTGAGAATCTAAAATTGCTCAAAGGGATGTTGAACATTTTTTCATAAATCTGTTGATTGCTTGTAGATCTTCTTCTGTAAAGTGTCTGTTCATTTCCTTGGCCCATTTATTGATTGGGTTATTAGTGTTCTTGGTGTAAAGATTTTTGAGCACTTTGTAGATTCTGGAGATTAGTGCTCTATCTGAAGTGTGTGTGGCAAAGATTTTCTCCCACTCTGAAGGCTCTCTCTTCACATTGCTGATTGTTTCCTTTGCTGAGAAAAAGCTTTTTAGTTTGACTCTATCCCAATCATTGATTCCTGCTTTTATTTCTTGTGCTTTGGGAGTCATGTACATCCCTTGTCATAAGAGAAATGCAAATCAAAACCACCTTAAGATTTCATCTTACCACAACTAGAATGTCTTTTATTAAGAATACAGGCAATAACAGGTGTTGGCGAGGATGTGGGGAAAAGGGTACACTCATACATTGCTGGTGGGAGTGCAAGTTGGTGAAGCCACTCTAAAAACCAGTGTGGAGTTTCCTTAGCAAACTTGGAATGAATCCACCATTTGACCCAGCTATCCCACTCCTTGGCCTTTACCCAAAGGACTTAAAATCAGATTACTACAGTGATGCAACCACATCAATGTTCATAGCTGCTCAATTCACAATAGCTAGATTGTGGAACTAACCTAGATGCCCTTCAATAGATGAATGGCTAAAGAAACTGTGGTATATATACACAATGGAATATTACTCAGCCATAAAGAAGAATAAAATTATGGCATTTGTAGGTAAATGGATGATGTTGGAGACTATTATGCTAAGTGAGATTAGCCAATCCCATAAATCCAAAGGCCAAATGGTCTCTCTGATAAGTGAATGATGATGCATAATGTGGGGTGGAATGATGGCAAGAATGGAGAAAGGATAGAGAGCATAGAGGGAAGGGAGGGGTGGGGTTGAGATTGGGGGGTAAGAATAATAACAGTATGTGTGACAGACATCATTGCCCTGTGTACATGTATGAATGTACAGATGGGATGACTCTACTTTGTGTACAACCAGAAAAACAATTGTTGTACTCCATTTGTGTTCAATGAATCAAAAAATTAAATTAAAAAAAATTGCTCAAAGGTAGTCTGGTCATTTAAAACTTAATTAATGCAAACTATCTTCTCTGAAATATGTTTAAAACAAATAGCTATTTCATTCATTTTATATTGAATAAATGAATCAAGAATATAAAAGGTAAAGCTGAATAATTTTTTTGTGCAACAAATAAACATGAAATGTATAATACTCTGTTTAAAAGTTCTTTTCAGCGTCTTATGCTGCCTCAGTCTGTTTGAACTGCCCTAACATATTACCATAGACTTGCTGACTTAGAAACAGTGGAGATGTACTTCTTGCACTTCTGCAAACAGGCGAGTTCAAGATCATGGGCTCATGCTGCTGGTGCATTCTGTATCTGGCAGGGACTTGTTTCCTGGTGCACAGATGGTACTTTCTGTGCTTCCACATGATGAAAGGGACCACTGTGATCTCTTTTATGAGGGCACTAAATCCAATCACCAGTGCTCCACTCTTGGGATTTAATCCCCTCCCAAAGGCCCACATCCAATACCTTCATCTTAAGAAGAATGTGAAACTGGTGCTGTAACAGGGAGCATTTTCAAATGCTCTTTTAGGGAATTAAGTGAGAACCTGCCATTAGCACCTCCCTTCCACTTGCTTCACTGAGGCACCTATAAGCAATTTTCAAACAGCAGGTATTTGGCCAGAATGAGCACCACCCTAATGGTGGGCTGAGATGAAGAATGTGAGCCTAGAGTTGGAATGAGAGACAATTCCTCCTCTGAGAATTAAGCGAGAATCTGCCTTTGAAACCTCACTGCCACTTGCTTTTCCTGTTTTCCTACCAGCTATTTTCAAACTGCATGTATTCAGCCACAATGCATACATAAGGGCTAGCATATATGAATTTGGGGAGGAAAAAAGCATTCAGACCATAGCCAATACTAATTAAATAAAAAAGCTAGAGTTTATTACAATCATTTTGAAGACATCTTCCCTTTCAAAGAATGAATGTTTGTTCTTCTCTTAGACTTGAATTTTTTTAAAGAAAATATTTATCTCCCCACAGGAAATTATTGCTCTATTGAATCTCATTTTGCTTTCTGGATCAAGCTGCCAAGACCAAGAGTTGCATTGATACTTCCAGTTTCTTCCTTCCCAGGTCCTCTGCACTGAAGGTCATGGGATCATCTTCTTTCTATTGCTCTTTCCTTCTTTTCCCACTCTCTTTCCTACTTTCATCTTTTATCCCTTTTCTCATCTTGAAAACACTCCTCAGCAAAGTTGATGATATTCCTTTACCAGGGTGTGAATTCTATTTGATGAACAGAGTTGAGAATAAAAGTTAAAGTTCCTTAGATAAAAGATTCCTGTGAATGATTGTCACTCTGATGGTGATCAGAATATCGACAGACCACCGAATTGAAAATCAGCCTTTGAAAATGTCTAGGAAGAGAGAAATAGAGGTAAAGTGTCTCTGTTCACAGTTCACCCAGTTTTTAGAGAATGCAGTACACATGTACCAACACAAAGGTCCATCCATATAAATATGAATAAGCAAAGCATGCACTGAAAATCACCTCCAAAGTTAGAAGACTCTATTAGAGTCTTAATTATACCACTTAAGATTTTTGAAAATGCTACACTATATCCTATTTAATGTATTAGAAGTATATTCATTACTAATTACATTGAACCTCACTGTGTCAAAACATTTTTCCCAGGGTCAAAAAGCTTAAATTTAGTAAACAAATTGAAGTTAATATATTTCTGATCAAATTGGAATTTTTAGCTTAATTTCATTAGTAATTTAACTAAGTAACTAGCAAATGAGGACAACACAGTTTATTAATTTCTGGTTAATAAGGTTGATAGAAATTATACATATTTATAACAATCTACACTAACATTAATGGTAATAACAGTGACTTTGCCTGCATTAAATTTGATGATAAATGGGTAATACAGGATAATTACACAAGATGGTCTTGTTATTATTTCCACAATTTCAGAAGAGTATAAAGTGTAATATATTCATTTAGTATATTCTTAAATAGTGCTTCCGGTTATAATCATAGACTGTTTACAACCAAACACATCTTTCCAAATCTTTATTCTTACTGCTCACACTTGCCAGATAGGAACCTCAAGATAATAGAAGAGAAGATGTAATTCACTGGAGTTGGAATTGAGCAACGTGATTATTAGCACTGAGATTCATTCTACTGTACTATAGAGTTTATTGAGTTGATTTCAGAGTCTCATTAACATCTGAGGGTAGAATAAGTTCATCTGAAATCTAAAGTCACCTAAAATTGATGTGGTAAATATTAATTTATGTAAATTATGTGTATGTATACACACATATTTATATATGCACATTGTGTATATGTATATATAATATAAAATATTTATATCTATTACTAAAATTAGTGAGATGGTGTGGAAGAATGGCAGAACACCTAGTCCACTGGAAGGTAAGTCCAAATCAAGCATAAGGAACCTGATTTAAGCTTGTATAATCCCTAAAGAAAGTCAAGTTGCACTTACTTTATCAACACTACTGGTGTCTTTTCCCTCAAAGTAACTTGATTGTGCATGAACTACTCTATCTTGCCTACTGTTTTTGAATGACTTAAATATTAGGCTCCCCAATAGTTCATGAATAGCTTCACAAAAATTTTAGCCTTCCAGATAAAATTTGGCTTATACCATGAGGCTTTTATATTGATCCAAATAAAATTACCCATGCTTCCAAAATGGTTTCCTTTCTAATTATTTTAATCAATAGATATACTTTGAAATCTAGTTCCTGAAATTTATGAATTATATAAATGAATCTATAGTAATTTAGCCCATTATGTATTGTTGTTTTAAATCTGAGTTTTTTTTAATCATCTTCCTGGGGGGCAGGATTTTAATTTCAATTAGTTTCAAGTAACATATTTAAGATTTGAATTTTTTGGAATTCTTTTCATGATCCTTTGTTGTGTGGATGGATGAACAACTTTTATTCTGTATTTCACATTGAAAAAATGTAGCATTCATTCTCTGTTGTATACAATGTAATATTTAGAAACTGTCATTAAGGAACGTTAAATTCATACCTTGATCATAAATCTCTTACTTTATTCACTCACACACAGAAACAGAAACTACTTGTACATAGCACAAACGCCTATTAATCACAATGTTTGGCTTTCAGTGAAGAACTTAGATTGCCTTCAAATTTTCCATTTTAAAAAAAATAAAAGAGACTAGACAACATAAAACAGAATATCTAAGGAATGTGACACTGAGTTTTATAATAGTACTTTAGCAATGATCACAGAAGATTCCTCGTAGAAGATTTAATAAAAGATGTGAAATGTAACTGTAACATCATGGAAAATGTGTACAGTGAGAATCAGGAGTTCAGAATTGTCATCCAGGGTCTGTCATTAGTTAGCCACATAACTATGACACATTCTTTTATGCTCTCAAAGACATCTGATATGACAGTGGAAAGAGAAACATACACGTTTAAGTGATTATCAAAGAGTGATTGATTAGGTTAGGCTGTGAACATCAAAAATATCCTAACCAAATAATTAATATCCAAGTGTCATTGAAAAAGAAGAATGTGAGTTTACTATACAAAAAGGAGGAAATGATTTCCAGGGAGAGGGAGTAATGCACACGAAACTTACATGATCAGAAAATAGAAGCTAGTTTTTATAAAACTAGTTTTATAGTAGCCTAAAATTCATCTTGGACTTACGGAGAACCCAACTATACTTTTCAAGCATGCAAAACACTTAGGACACATGGGCTCATTTACTTTCCTATCAACTAGCGTTCATTTCTTGTCATAAAATGTAAACACACACACATACACATACATGAGACACCCCACGTTGTAATATCATTGACTTATATAATTAATAGGCATTTAATTTTGACCAGTTATTTGTCATTTTTATTGCAACCCTAAATTTCTCAAAGTGATTACTTTAAATCTGCCTAAAGAATTTTTATGGCAAAAAATTAGTCTTTCAATAACTAGAAGACTTTTATTCCCCCGATTTTAGTATTAGGATATTTTTTGCAATGTATATGATTCTAATTTGGCCACTACTTTCTTTCGCTGCTTTAAAGATAGCACTCCATTGTTTTCTAAGTCCAAAGTTTTCTTTTAATGAGTCAGCTGTATGTCTGATTGTTTTTTTCCTTTAAAGATAATAAGCTATTTTAAATTTTTCTTAAACTATTTTTGTTAGAGGGCACCAGGTATTTAACTCATGGGCACTCAACCACTAAACCACATCCCCAGCCCTTTTTTGTATTTTTATTTAGAGACAGGGTCTCACTGAGTTGCTTAGGGCCTCACTTTTGCTGAGGCTGGCTTTGAACTTCATGGTCCTCCTGCCTTAGCTTCCCAAGCCACTGGGACTACAAGTCCTGGCTTCTTAAGTTTATTTTAATATTTGTTTTCATTAGGTATCTTTGTTATGACAAACTTGGATATTTTTCATTTATTTATTTATTTATGCTTGGAAATGATTAACTATTTTCTCTTTAAAGCTTATTTCAGTCCCATTTATTTCCTTCTTTTTTGAATTCCAAATATCTTTTAACTGTACAATTTACCACTCCATTTTATCTTCCATATTTCCTTCCTTCACTTTCTTCATGCTTCTCACTTTTTTTTTTTTACTTTATTTCTGACCTATTTTCAAATTTATTGTCCTTTGGTTTTAATTTATTAGATGCATTCAATGCATCCAATTGTTTTGTGTCTTTTTATGTTTTCCAGTTAGAAAATTTCAACTTATTTTTATATTTTAAGTTTGTATCCAAATTCCTTTTACCTTATGCCTACCTAAAAGCATCAGACACATATTTGATTGCCACATTTTCCAATTTTCCAGATCCTTTAATCCGTTAAAGAGTTCTGTCTTTTGCTCTTAGTTTTCCTTCATTTTCCTCCCATGATACAGTTATTTTCTCATATGGTGAATAACATATTTGGAAAGAAAGTAGAAATAATATAGAAATAAACTATAGTATTATGATGTTATCTTATTCCAGAAAAGATGTTCAGTTTCTGTGGACAAAAAGTCAGATTCACCTTAATAAAATTTTAGGGATTGTGAATAAGTTCAGAGTTGGCTTTAATCCATGACCCACAGTTGCAGTTTACACTTATTATTAGGTTGAACTCTTTTGGTCTGGACACAAACGTGGTGTTTTTATTAACCCTGTCTTCCTTGGCAGGTCTTGGACTGTTTTTTCATCCTATTTTTATGACATTATGTAAATCTCTGATGAACAGCTCAGCTTTCTTCTCAACTCATCAAGAATTAGTAGAAACCTTCAAGAGAAAATATAATACTGAAGGCCAGGTCATTTTCTCTATGTCTCCTTCTTGTAGATGATGACCTCTATTCTTCATTGTATTGTCATTATTTGATAACTTCCATAATATATCTTTGATATCTTACACAGATTCCCTACTTAATATCAATGAGAATTTTCATAGGAATAATCTTTTTTTACTACCAGAGATAGGCAATCTGAATATTTTTAAATTATTTTCTATGATTTCCATGGAATTTTTTAAAAATATCCATATCATGGCTAATATTTACACGTATTTTTTCATGTAAACTTTAAGAAAATTGAATCCACTTTTACAAAACCATTAGCATTTCAAGTATTATTGCAATAAGACAAGAGCATGAATAAATGATACAAATATTGGTATCAATATGCTCATATATTTTTGTTTTGAGTTTAATGATTATATACCTTTAAAACCTGAATATTTAGAAAATATTAAAATTACTTACAGGATCAGACGATTAGGTAAAATATAAAAGTACAAAAATGAGTACTTTATTGCTATTCAAGTACACAGCAGTCACCCAGAAATCCAATGGAAAGAAAGGAAGAAAGGAATTCATTTAGAACTAGTTGTAAGAATATAAACCCTTAAAAAGTGATTTAGGTCAATACAGAATCCTTGTGGAAAACGTAAATAGGTAAAGACTTATTGAAAGACATAAAGTAATCTGAAAAAATAGAATAATTGTGGGCTGGGGATATAGCTCAGTTGGTAGAGTGCCTGCCTTGCAAACACAAGGTCCTGGGTTCAATCCCCAGCACTGCAGAAAAAAAAGGAAAAATAAGAAAAAATGGAAAAATTGAAAAAATGTAATAGTCTCATTTGAGCTCTGACAAGTGTGAAAGTATTAACTGCCATGTTGGTTGTAAGTATGTTTAGATATTTAATTCTTTTACTGCTTACCACTTTCCATCTTTGTATCACATACATTTACTTCAATTCAAAGCTTTTATATAGGCTCACCAGTCTCATGATGAATTATAGTGCCATTTGCTCACTCCAGGTCTGGTGATCAATTTTCAGATACTTTTATTTAAATTTGTGTGTGTGTGCATGTGTGTGGTACTAGGATTAAACCAAGAGAGCTCTACTGCAAACCTCTATCTCCAGCCTGTTTTGTTTTTATTTTTGAGACAGGATCTCAATAAGTTGCCCAGGCTGGCCTCAAACTTGTGATCCTTATACCTCAGCTTCCCAAGTAGCTGAGATCACAGGTGTGTGCTACTGCCCCCAGCTTTTATTTATAATTTTGTCCTGACCCAGAGTCATTAAGCACATATTGCTTCTCAGCCTTGTTTTTTCTTCCTTAGTTTTACTAATTGCTACTTATCCTTCAAATATTATCTTACTGTTCACATTTTCCAAGAAGTTGTCCTCCAGGAAACAGGGAGAGCTAGAGTGAACAAAAAAGAAATACCTGGTCAACTCAAGATAAAGACAAAGAGAATGGATCTTTGATTCCATGGATAACACAGAAGTGTGTGTTTTTGTCATGAGTGATTGCTTCTTTCTGGCTGCCTCCAAGTAAAACCTGCAAAGAACTTCAGTGACTTGACTTCAAGACAAAACCTAGAAGAGCTTACCCCTTCCAACTGTTGAAATATAGGAGCAGACAAGGCCACAACGAATCATAAGAGCTAACATTTCTTGAGAGCACTGCCTACTTGTAAATTCATTATTCTCTATGACAGCTTGTTAATTTCACACTCTTATCTCCACAGTGCAAGCCTGAAAGCTAAAATTCAAAACAGTAGAATAGATAGTTCAAGTACATGTGGCAAATAAGTTGAAAAGTCAAAGGTCAAATCCAGGTCCTTTAGTATCAGGCAACCCATCAAACTTTTCTTCTTGCTGAACTCTGGTAAATGTGACACCAAGCATTTCAATTATTGATATTCCTATAGAGTATTTGTAACCAATTACATTGTCTAATGTCTAGACATGTTTTCATGTTCCAATTTTTGAAGGACTCAGAAACACAAAATTCACATTTCTCATGGTACTGACATGCTTTAAACATTATAAAGCTTTATAAGTAAATGGATAATTTAAAATGTTAATTTGACTGGAGTGCATCACAAAAGCATTTAATCAGTTTCCAATTATTTTCTATTGAATTTTTAATAAAAAAAAAGTGATAACAAAGGGGACAAGAGGTTCTATTGGTAAATATTTCCTATATTTTAATAAATTTAATCCTTAAAACTATTCTAAGGTAGTTACCAATGTTAACCCATTTTACAACTGAGGAAACTGAGGCACAGAGACAGTAGACTTCTGTGAATTACAGAGTTTTTAAGTATCACAGTTGATTTCACACATAGCAAGTCTAACTCTTGATCCTGTGGTCTTGACATCATAATCTGCCTGTCAGTACTGGGAGATCTAAGTGTGCTGAGACACTTAACAAACTAGATTCATTCTCAGAACCATCCAAGACCTTATAGTACCCAGAGAAAATATAAGCAGTGTAGCTTCATTCCTTCAAGAAGTCTTTTTTTCATTGGGGAGCATGTGTGATGCATGCCTGTAATCCCAGCTTACTGCCAAGGGATGATACAGGAGGATAAAAAATTTGAGACCGGATTTTGCAACTTAGCAAGACCATGTCTCAAAACAAAAAATAAAAAATGACTGTGGGTGTAGCTAAATGGTAAAGCACTCCTGGGTTCAACCCCAGTGCAGGAAAAACAAAACAAAACAAAACAAAAACAGAATTTTTTAAAGATAGAATGAATAAGTGGTTAACAGTACATGCTTCAGATTGAGATCTATCAAGATGAAATTCTTGCTCATTCATTTACAAGAGACCATGTGGTCTTTGTGTGTGTCTCCGTTTTCACAACTGCAAAATGAGGATGAAAAACAGTAATTATATTAATGAATTGTGCTACAGCTTAAGAAAGGGAAAAAAGTGTGGGCTCAAATTATACTCTTTTTCTGCTTACCAGTTATTTTTATGAACCTTCTAGATGCATAACTTCTACAAAGTTAATGTGTATAACTGATGAGACAGTCTCCAGGGTGAAGGTAGGGATGTTATTCAGGTTCTTGAATGAGGGGGTCTTAGATTTGCATGTGAATTAGCTGTTAATGAGCTCTTCTAATTTCTGCTACAAAATAGTAATGATCATTCAGTTTCCAGAAGAAAAAAATTATGAAAGGACCTCACTAAGAAAAAAAAATGCTTTTTTTCAATTGGCAAAGATCTCCTTCCCCATCCTGAATTGCAATTAAATGGCCCAGAAAAATAACTATTATCCCACCAGCACTCACCATGTTATTTGCTTTCTCCTGCTTTATTGATTTACCTTTAATGCATAATTATCCAGTGTGCTTAACATTACTAATTCAGGCGCGGCTTAACTTCCCATCAAATGGACACTGTCTCATTATTCTTCCCCAAGCTATTTCTATCCTTCCTTTTCCGATTTCCTTAGTCCTGTTACGCTAAATTAGAACTTTGGAGACTGCCATTTGTTAATGTAGATGAGCTGCTCGGTTCACATTTCTCAGGTGTCAAGTACCCATTTGTTATTGTGGCTACTATTCCAAGTGCCAGTTTGTTCTACATGTTAATGATGAAACCATCATTCTCTATTTGCCAACTTAAATGGGACGTTTGAAGGAAGCCAGGACCTGATGGATGATGACTGAGAAGGACGCTAAGACATCTGGATAAGCATGTTGAGAGACAGGCTGAGATGAAATGGCAATCACAACAGCACAACAAAATAAGACAATCCAAAGCGGTTAGGGATACAGAAGCAGGGGGCAATGCCTCCTGAACAATTGTCCTTGGGTGCCTCGGACCCCAAAGAATTTGCTGGCCAGAAGGTAACATTAAAAATGTTGGCACTTGGAAAACAATACCCCAGAATATACCACTTTAGATTTCAAAATCAGAGTACCATGGGAAAAGCAAATCCTTAGAAGAACTTTCTCCGAAGTTTCCTTATTTATATAAGGACTGCTTGAACCTAAGAAGAACACAATTGCTTTCTCTTGTTCTTGCTTTCATTGGCCAAGGAAGATTAAACTCATATCACTGAAAAGTCTGAACTGAAATTCTCTGCACCCAGAACCCAGACTAACTTTGTCCCAGGCGTTGTCTGTTCTCCAGGCTCATTATCTCCCATAAAAATCATTTATTACCATACTAAAGCTGTTCACAGTCTCCCACTTGCCTCTCTCCAATCAAAAGAATAGTTAAGCCTCAACCCTCCTGCCCTTCTAGTTTTCTGTTTTGCCTGGCTCCTGTGCTTGTGCACACGTTAATAAATGTGTGTGCTACTTCTGTTATAACTATCCATCGTCAGTTTGTTTCAGAAGAGTTAATTACCAAGTCTTCAGATAGAAGCTTTAAATTTCCCTAAAACAATATCACTGAACTCAGAGGACATGAAAAAGGTAAAAACCTCGAGCATCCGTTTTAGTCCCCTTTTTTCCAATTTGAATACGTTTCCCTATTCCAGGAAAACATTGAGATGCTACATGATGTGTTTGAATCCACCAAGACTTAATAAGTTGTCATGGGTTTCAACCCTGGTTATGTTTGATTCTTTCCAGAAGCATTTTCATTTTAATTGGTGTATAACTAAAACCTCTGTCAAACTGAAAGAAATTGTGCAGTAATCATAGGGATTTAGGCTGCTGTGTGTGTGACTTTGAGTTATATGACATAAAAAAGTGAGGAAGTGTTTTTGAACTTTTGAATGAAATTTAGATTGCACAGAGGAAAAAGTGGGGTGGGATAAGAATAATAATCAGGGTGGGGGTAAGAATAATAACAGAATGAGACACACATCGTTACCATATGTACATGTATGTTTACTCAAATGGTGTGACTCTACTTCGTGTACAACCAGAAAACAACAGCTGTACTCCATTTGTGTATAATGAATCAAAATAAATGAATAATACTGTAAAAAAAATGAAACTTAGAATGGGTCAAGGCTGCTAACAAATTTTTGCTTCAAATTTATTTAGTAGTTGTCCACATATTCCTGAAGGGACACACACACACACACACACACACACACACATACACACACGCTCCCACGCATAGAGTAAGAGATGACATTGAAGAAATAAAACACATGCCACACATACTCAAAATATAAAGTACAAATTCTTTTGGAGGTTTTTTAGTTCTGTTTTAAAGAAGACTTAAAATCTGTGAAACTGTGCTATATACACTAACCTAATAATTTCTAATCACATCTAAACATACAGAAGTTTTATTTCTAAATATTAAAAATACAGATGTGAACAATAAACCTAAATAAGTGCTTTTTAAATATAACTCATTTAATTAATGTTATGGTTTTAATTTCATCAGTGCTTTTAGATAATTAAAATTTATCCTATAAAAGAATCATTTTTGAAAAATTCTGAATTATAACTTTGCAACAAATATAAAATGTACATGTGTTAGATATTTTATTAAACTCATCATGGGCTGGGGATGTAGCTCAGTGGTACAAGTGCTAAACCTAGCACGCATGAGGCCATGGGTTTAATTCCCAGTACTGCAAGGAGAAGATACCTCATTAGTAATAAGAAAGCTGGGCATATCTTACAAGAAGTCAAAAAGAGAAATCAAAAAAGCACAACGTTATATGGAGTCAAGCTAAAATGGAAGCACTTTTTTAATGGGGAGGTGTCAACTGCTCCGCTGCAGGACTGAATTTATTTGTATGTCTATAGATGAGTTATTTTACACTGCTATCAGCAATCTATTCACAGAGTGTAAGATAGCTCAACACCAAAAAAACAGTCAAAATTTTAAAACCCGTATAGGTGTAGTCGAAATAGTCTATAGTGTTCTGTTGAATATACCCAATAATCCCGTTCTGTTTATTCTCAATCTTTTTAGAAAACATATTTTTCTTATTTTAAAATATTTTGTGACACAAATATACTATTTGTACTTTAGAATAAAGAAAATGTTTTAATTAATTCAGTTTTGAGAAACTAAGAGAGAATGAATTCTAGCAACCAAGTGCTCAGAGTGCTGAGAATGGAGTTTGAGAGTTCTTATGCACCCATTCTCAGGGTGAGGGAAAGGACTGTCAGTACAAAACCATTCAAAGTGAACGGTCTTCTAATTTCACACTATAACCTTCCTCTTCTTACCTTTTAAGTGATAGGCACTTTGAGAAGAAAATTCCAAATCAGATCAAAACATATATAAAAAACATATTGTGGAAATAAATGAAGATGACGCAGAATGAGAACAAACAGAGGTTATTATTTAGAGCTCTTTATAGCAAGGGAATAACTTGCATTTGCCAGAGACTGAAAGACAGGCAAGGAATGAGAAAAATTCAGTGAAGAAAAGTGAAGCCTTCAGGAATGCTCTGAGTGAAGGTTGTTTGGACGCAGAAGCTGGAGGTGAGCTAAATAGAAGTGCAGCATATTATAAAATTAATTTTAGAAACATATTTGACTTTCTCCAGTCGTTCCTGAGTTGGAAGCAGGAGTAAACATAGAGAAGCTGATGACCGATTGAGCAAGTTATTCCTGTTTGGGGACAATGGCTACAGAGGTTGTGGTTTGTTTTCCTAGACTATTTTCTGCAGTCTGTGGTTTAACTTCCTGGGATGGTTGCTGCAGAGGTTGTGGGTCAGAATTCTATTGTCATGGATGAACTGGCCTCAGTCAAGCTGCATACTCAGTTTCTCATTCAGACCTTTAAGTCATTTTCTAATTTGTAAGAAGAGGACTAATTGAGAGAAGGCTGGAAATCCAGATCTTCACCACTTGCAGGTTGTCTAATCATCTCCATCGTCAATAATATTGCAAGGTCCTCTCAAGGATTTAGCTGAGTCCCTTGCTGTGTAGAAGCATGTAAAACACTGGGTAGGATGTAAGAGACTAGCTTTATGTCTATTGTGATAAAAAGAGAAATAATTAATAGTCCCCATGAAATCCTTTAGCACCGGGAACCACAATTTGTAAAGAAAGATCAAGAGGAGTGTTCCATTGTGTGTGTGTGTGTATATATATATATATATGTATATATATATATATATATATATACATATATATATATATATAACAGCTTCTTTATCCATTCATCTGTTGAAGGGCATCTAGGCTGGTTACACAGTCTAGCTATTGTGAATTGAGCTGCTATAAACATTGATGTGGCTGTGTTACTGTAGTATGCTAATTTTAAGTCATAGAGGGAAATGAGAGGGGGAGGGGCGGGGGTATGAAAAATGGTGGAATGAGACAGACATCATTACCCTATGTACATGCTTGATTAACAAGAATGATATGAATGTACATCATGAACAACCATAGAAATGAAATTTTGAACCCCATCTGTGTACAATGAATCAAAATGAAGTCTGTAAAAATAAAAATAAAAAATAAAAAAAAAAAGATCAAGAGGACAAATTCTACAGGCTTTAAGGATCAACCTTGAAAAGCCAAATAGCTTTTGTCTTCAGGTGATGGATAACCTGTTCTATTTTTGTATTACTGATTTAAATATATAAGGAAATACTATCAATGCTACAGATATCACCTTGGGAAGCCAGTAAGAATTCCCAAGCAATGCGATTGCCTATCACCACTGAGGCCAAGGAGTTAAAAATGAGCTGCATTCCATCCAGAGCAGTAGTGACAGGGTTAATTAGAGGTGTCAGAATTCCCGATAAGTTGCTTTCAATGTTTATTATTTCTATGAGTCCCACTTTTTGGAGCATTGTTCTGATTATTGCATAAACAAAGATCAGTAATTTCTTGGGTTAGAATACCTGAATAATCAGTTTCATTTTGGATATTGTGTTTGAGTTCGAATTTTTAGTCCTGGTGCCTCACAAAATTAGAGTTTCTGTGTATAGTCAGGTCTTGAAGTACTATTCTTAAAGTTCATAGTTTTAGTCTGAAGTAAACAAGACCAGGTGTCCTGACCACAAAGGAAATAATATCCAGTTGAGACACATGAGGACCTAGGTAAAGGAATCATTCACCATGTGAAGGCAGACTCATAGACTTACATGACCTAAGTTATGAATTTAAAGTTTCACTGGTCTCTTTCAGTTGACCTGTATTCAGCCCATAATCCTATGAAGGTTGTTGAACACAAATTTAGAATTTCCTAGTGCCTGATTAGAACATTGTAGCAATTTGATTTTTGTCTGTCTCTTTGTTTCCTGGATGAGAAGAGTACTAGCAAAGTCAAGGTTGATTTATTTATAGTCGTTTGTCCATGTTGGTACATAGAAGCATCATTAACTGCAATTCCTACTGTTTCGTTTGTTGAGACTGAAATTGTCTAGAGGTCTTTTATCATGAGGGTTGAGAGCTCATGGCATATATAGGAATCAGCAAGGTTAAGGATATCAGTTTCTATTCCTTGTCACCTAACAATGGCATTAGAATGGGGATGTTCTGAACATATAATTATTATAAAGGGGAAAGAAAAAGCAGGCCATTGTTGGAGGATGTCAGACATCTATAGAAAATGAGAAGAAGAATCTTTATAAACAAAAGAATGAAAAACAACAGAAATTAGACAGGAGTCTTGGTGCAATGTCCTAGGTGAAAATTGTCCCATTATCTGAGATCACTGCTTCTTCAAAGGTCTTGGATCAGGCAATACTTCTGAGGACTGATGACTTTTTAGAGGATTTCAAGAATTCATAGTTTGAGGTTCCCTAGTAAATTGGTCTTTTAATTTTCTATAATTGGGTATTGCTTCCTTAGATCATAAAATGGGACTCTAAATATCAGCTCCCTGGAGTTTCATTGCTTTGTTTGCTGTTAACATTACCTAATCAAGTCCCTTCCAATGAGTCTCAAGAGTAGTTTTGGTCTGATGTATGTTTTAATGAATGAAATCTGTTTGAAGATCATGACAAAGTTGTTTAGAAAAATGTGAAAAGTTGGCCCTAATAGGTTGGTGATAGATGTGGAAAAACTACATGATTACCTTATAATATTTTACCATATCTGCATGGAAGAGTAGAATTTAGCATCATAGGTTGATTTCTAAGTGTGGATCCTCCATATACTAGCTATCTTTTCTTTTCCATATTGGGGATTGAACCCAGGTCATTAACACATGCTAAGCCACTGAGTTTATAGCCAGCCCTTTATACACTAGTTGTAGGAAGATAAGCCATGCATTCTGAGAGAATGAACCATATGATCATGATCATAGGATTGGTGGGTCCACCTTTGGTCCAAGCAATTGAAAAGATTTCTGAAAGTTTCCTAATTTTAATTTAAGGATACCATTGTTTCTTTAAACCTTTCCATAGTATTATTATTGATAAGGATGATGCAGCTTTTTAGGAAAGGATAACTCTACAGATTTATTTTATAATGCTTCCCAGAAAATATGTGCTTCCAATACGGGATATAAAATTTGTGTACTGCAGGTTGGAAACACAAAATCAAGCACTTTTTAGTGACAGTAGGAGCATACCTTTTTAAGCCAGGAAATACTTCAACATATATGACAATGAAATAAAATAACCAAAACATATTCCTGTGCAAAACAAAAATCCCACAGAGACCAGAAGTGGGATGAAATCCGTGGAGGAGATCAAAGGGTCCCTGGGGCTTTCATTCCTCAAGAGGTCTGCTCCTAACAGTTTTTCTAGGATTGTGCTGTTGACAGAAGGAGCATACCTCAGCTAACTTCTGGAAGTTTCCACAGTAATTGTGATTTGTGCTATCATGAGTTTCAAAGAGAAATTTAGGCTCTATCTGTTTGAAATTATCTGTGCCAGCAAGGGGGATATCTTGAGAGAATCAGATATCATCTTGGTGAAGAGGTGAAGAGTAGAACATTGTTTTTTTTTTTTATTCTCCTATTTCCAAGTCCATAGCTAAAAGTTAACATCTTATCACATCATCATGTCATCATGTCCTCTTTAAAGCCGTCCAAAGATTTTTTTTTCTCTTTGAGAGTTTATATAGGATCATGGTTAGAGCCTTGCTGAAGAATGCTTGTTTGACATAATACTTTGCCAGAAGGTTAACAATTTTGCTGATAGCCCTGAGGTCTTGAACACATGGATAACCTCATCCATTTGTTTTGTTGATTCACAGAATACATATATTAGAAGACCTAGTGCAGAGTATAATGAAGTCTTTGGATATAAAACCTTCAGCTTTATGATTGATCTCTTCCTTTGTTTCTGAATTCTGAGGATGTTTGGGAAATCTGGGAAAGGTTCTACAAATTTGAAAGGTTCCACGTGAACTTAAAAGGCTCTGCTCTAATCAGTTTTCCTATGCCCATGGAACACTTAGCCTATAGAATATCAGGTACAGTTTCAAGACCTTTGTCTAAGTATGCATACTATATAATGGAGAAGGCCGAGGTACATGAAGATCATGAAGAGTCTTCTGGAAACTCAAACAATATTATTACAATATTATAATATTACAATTCCACTTGCACAATTAGTCTCTCCCTGTAAACTTCCAAGGGTAGAGGGTAGAGCAGGCAAAAATGATTTTCATTCAGGGGTCCAGAGATTATAATTAAGGACTGAGGACTGAAAGGGAACATCTAAATGTTACTTTATGTACCTGTTATCAATGCACTATGTTTACTAGAAGAAAGATGCTAAGGAAATGGAACATCTGTCTGTAGGGAATCAATGAAATTGACCATCTATATTTATAGTTAGTTGCCATTTTATGTTAACGGTTAGATAGGTTAGACAGAATCTAGGCATGTTTTCCTTCTTCAAAGCATCCTTGTTGATCCAAATTATAGGAATTTTCCCTTGTCTTCCTGGGTATTTATTTATTTATAGTGTAAAGTGATGATTTTTCTCATGCTCCTCCAGTTTATTAAGTTTAAAAGTGTGCTTGCAAAAGTTATCAATTGGTAGGAAGTCACCAGCTACTTGATTTGCAGAATCATACATTTATGTTGAATTGTCTCATTTTTGTTTCAAAGTTCTTTCAAAATATTCTTCCTTGATCACAGAGTAGGAAAAGATTCTGTTTACTATCCTAATTTCAGTTTTTCAAATTGTCTCATATTTCAAATTTAATAATATTGACAAAATGAGATGAAAGGGTCACTTTCTTTAAATATTGTTGAAAAGCATTTTTCAGTTTATACTGAAATATCTCATGTAGTTTAATCATTTTTGTTTGCATAATTAAATTATGATCGAATCTTTTTTTATTGGAAATGTCTTAAATGTGGCTTCTAATAGAAGTAACCCAACTTCTCAGGCCTATTTAGACTTAAATTTAATGTCAGAGGGATCTCACATATCCTTTTTAAGGTACATTCAATTGAGTTTTGGCATCCAGAATTTTAGCATCTGAGGGTCCAAGCAACATGTGGTATGGACACATTGAGATATCAAGTATGGGAGATAAAATAATGGTTTTCTCAAAGATATCCACATCCTGATCCCTAGAACCTATAACTATTCGCCTTCATGTGGCTCAAGGAGATCTGCAGGTGTGATTTGGGGAGACCAGCCAAAGCCTGTGAGTTCTTAAAATTTGAAACATTTTGACTTTGTGATCAGAGTAAGAAATGATGATAGACAAAGAGAAGCATGCAAAAGCCCACATGAAAAAGAATGGTCCTTATGTTGCTGACATTGAAGATGGAGAGAGGGGTCATGAGTTGAGAAACATGGGTGGCCTTCATCACTTAGAAAAGGTAAGGAAATGAATTTTTCCCTTGGGCCTCAAAAAGGGAATGAAGTTCTGCTGACACTTTGGTATCAGCCCAGTGAGATGGCTGACCCTCAGAAGTTTATGATAGTAGATTTTTGTTGTTTAAAGCCACTATATTCATGGCAAGTTGTTATAGCTACAATAGAAGACTCATACATCAGGTAACCCTACATTGTATGCACCCAAGTGTTTTAAAATTGTTCTAACAATTGTTGTTGGACTTGTCCAACTTTACAGAAATAATTATAGTTCTTAGTTTAGCTAAGGTTCAAATTTTAAATTTAATATTTTCCTACATACCTGACTCATGAGTGGAATGGATCTTCATGGTCAACTAACAGGGAGAAGAGGAAAAATTGAATAGAGGAAAGCAACTTGAAGACAGAGGAAGGAGACATACCGATTTAAAACAATTTCTGTATTTTAGTTAAGCTTCTTTTCTTTCAGGTCTCTGAATTTTATAGCATCCTTTTGGGGACACAGCATACAACTGAACATCGACTCACTTAAGGAAAAAACTTTCTCAAGGACAGAGGATCACACATTCACCCAACATTGTCTCAGTTTTTTCTCATATTAGTCCATTTCTTCCTACAAAAGAAAAGTCCTGCCTTGTCTCTAAGATGCTTGTGAATCTTATGGTCAAGGTATGCATCCCTATCACAGGTCCTTTTTGCCTCTCTTGCAATAATCCTTGTAATAAATCCTTCACCTACGTCTCAGTTATCTGACAATTCTCAGTTAAGAAATTCTCAGAATAGCTTAACCTCACCACAGGAAAAATCAGCATTATGTTCTTATCTTTAAAATAAAACTAAAAGCTTTTGGTATGACAAGCTGGATATATATCTAGTTTATTATCTGATGAGCAATTCCAATCAGCTAGGGGCAAGCAGAAACATTGAAATGCAAGTGCTTATCTGTCACAAACTTTCTTATTGCTGTCTTTTCCCCTCCACATTCTTATTGCTCACTACATCTGATGGGTGGGTATGGGAGATGCAGTTCTTCCCCAAACTTTTCATGGGAAATAACTTCAAATTTTCTATGAAGTTAGATTTTTTTTTCCTTCAGTAGGAAAGAGGGGAAGAATGAAAAGACTGGAGGGTGATATAGGAGGAGATGGGGGGGTTGAATTATAAATGTGGCTATGATAGCTCCCATTTTTAAGTGTGACAAAATCCATTTAGCAGGGTTTATATTTGCCAGAGGCAAAGATCCTTCACAGAGTAAATGCTGTAAAGTGGCAGAATAAATACAATGAGATCACAGCCTGGGGTGATGGGAGAGGGTCCCCAAAGAATCTGGAATGGCAATAACAGTATCAGCTCAAGTAATGGGGCCAAAGGTTTACTCCTTATCTGGAAATATCACACAATCTCGCTGGTGAATGGGCAAAATCATTGCTTCATCTCTGACCTTTGGTACATTTCTCCATCTCCTGTTCTGTATCTCAAATGAATGGAAAAATACTACCATGGACACTTAACAAGTATTGTGGTGCTTCTGAAGAATAATAAACTCTTATCAATCACTTTATCACTTGTGTGGATAATAATCAGAATAAAGCCATTGAAGAGCAGCTAATCTAGTCAGTTAGAGATGGCATGCATATACTAAGAATGGACATAATTAAATATTGATTTTTAAATATATTCTCAGATTTGTCATTGCTATTGTAGAAGAAGAGCAAAATCATTCCTACCCTAACTCTTAAGTGGGCTCTTCAGCTGGGTTTAAAAATCAAATTGACAAACAACAGATTAGCAGAAGGAAGGAAACACAAGTTTTATAAATTTTGAATTTTGACATCTATACAGGGATCTTTAAGAGAGAGAGTAAATATTCAAAGAATTGGCTTCCGAAAGGCGTTCTTATATGTTTTAGAAAAAGAACAATTTGTTGATGAAGGACAAAGGATCTGGAAGATGAGTAATAAATTCTGGAGAATTCATATAAGGTATGTGGGAGGGGAACAATCAGTGGGAGTAAGGGTTCCTTTAGAGAGTTTACTGGTTCAGCTCAAGTGCAGCACCAATTCCCAGTCTCCAGCCATAAGGAACATTCTTTGGACCTGGTACAGGTAAAGCATCCTTTCCCTAGGACGCATTCTAGTTGACTGCTTCTAGGAAAAGGCAGGCTAGACAGTCTCTGCCACCAGTTCCTTCACGTTCATATCCTGGAAGAACCCATATAGCAAATCACCATGTGATTTGTTACCACAACCTTAATTTCTTCACTCTAAGTTCTGTAATTTTTTAACTGTAGCTTGGGAATTGTTGAAGAATAATTGATAGAAAAAGATTTAGTGAGGCTATGATGCTAAGAAATAGAGTGGAAGACTTTGTATTTAATTCCATGAGATGTGGCTGGAAAATTGAGGAGTCAGTGTAGGAGACCAGAATATAGCAGTTCCAAATATGCCCTTTCATATGGATCATTTTGAGATGATTACTTAAAGAAATCACACACAAGAGAGAATCTCTGCAAGCACACTGTAAGCTACCATTTTGTGAGAGAGTTCAGCATTCATAATGGAAATCTCCATTTGTGAGCAAGTCTCTTTTTTCATACCAGGAAAAAAATAAGCGGGACTTTAAACTATGAGATTCATCAAAGCAGAAGGCACAGATGTAAATCCCCATAATAAACATCATTCTGGTCACTTTTCTGCAACTTGCTTCCCACACCTGCCTTCCTTTGTTTCAGCTGAAGATGATATTTAAGACTAAATTCGAAGCCACCTCATTGAGTCCTCATTTCCTGGATTTCTCCCATGTGTGCTTGAGATATATACACTAATAAACTTCTGTTTGCATTTCTCTTTTTAATCTGTCTTTTGTTATGAAGTCTCCAGCTGAGAATTTAAGAAGGGTAGAGGGAGGATTTTTTTTTTTTTTCCTTCCGTACAGTGGCAGCATGTCTGGAGTAAAATACTAAGTTAATTGAGTCAAAAAAAAAAAAAAATAGTAGTCTCACACATTGGGAACCTGCAGCTCTGCTTTCCTTAAGTGTGATATAGTGCTGAACACACCACACTAGATGCTTAAAGTCATTCATTTTTCTCCTAAAACTAAATTTTCATCCTAAAACTACTTAAACCTAGTTATTTCTATTACTGTGCATGGCCCTTTTACTTAATAGCAGTAGTAGTGTTAACTAATTTTTTTTTTGATCCAAGACTTGTTAGAAGAAGCATATTGTCGATCTACCAAATATTTAATAAATTGTTGTCATTATTTTTACTGATTCCAATCACTATTATTAAGTAAGTATATGCATTGAATCAACAAATTACACTTTATTCTATCTCCACTCATTGGAACTTATAGAAATTTCATTTGTGACTTAAGCCTCTGTGTGTGTGTGTGTGTGTGTGTGTGTGTGTGCGTGTACATGTGTGTGTGTTTAAAGTATGTCATGGACATTTGCTAAGACCATAAAGTCTTCTTTTGATTGTTAATAAATGTTATTCTTTATGCTATTTATATCCTTTCTGCTCCTCCTGTTGTTTATCTATTTGAGAAAAAGATGTTCATTTTCCACTACTGGTATTTTCTGTCAATCTTTTCCGGAAGTTAATGCTTTATGAACTTGATGCAATAGTTGGATGTACGAAAGTTCAAGACAGAGCAGCATTATTTTTGACCATGCCCTTTTTTTGTATAGACAGTTAGCCTTCCTATTTTGGATCTGGGACTAGAGATGTAGCTCAGCAGTAAAGTCTTTTCTGGATATGCAGGAGCCCTGGGTTTGATTCCTATTATCACAAAAAATAAATAAATAAAGCCATTTTCAATCTGTAGTTTATTTCTATATAAGTATAAAATATATATTATATATGCATATTTGTAAATAATTGAACACAAATGTATGTATATAATCTGAATAATTGAAAAATTCTAATTTCAGCAACTATTGGAAATACTTGTTTTTCATATAATAATATCTTTTTTATACTAGTAGCATTGCTGAAATTTCATTTCTCAATAGAACATCAATACGGTTCTATTGATATAATTTGCTATTCTATAACAATGCTATGTCATTCGGATCATTATAATTTTAAAATTAATTTTCATATTAATAAATGTCTTACTTTTAATTTAATTTCTTCCTATTTGTTTTGTCCATGTTTATATTTAGATAAAATTAGAATAATTTTATAAAGTTAAGAAAAGCCCAGTGGGTATTTGAAATAGATTATACTAAACTGATCTTTTATCAAGGTGAAAGCTTTTCTCAGAAGTTGAACTCAGACAGCCTGAATTTGATGGCGGTGTGGAAATAAATAAGATCACCCAAATGAGAACAGGCAAAGGCTATTTATTCAGTTTGCTGCAGCAAGGCAATTAGTCACCATCACTTGCATTTGGCAGAGACTCAAAGGCAAGTAAAGGAGTGAGAATGTTTTAAAATGGAGAGAAGACTTCATTATGCCCTAATTGTAGGGAATGGTAAGGAGTAATTAGTCTAACTGGAAGCTGGGCATCCCATGTGATTGGTTAGGGTTACATATTTGGTTTTATCCATTTGGTCTTATGTTAGGAACACAGGAAAAAATTAAGAAAGCTGTCAGTTACTTTTGGGGCCTATTGCTGTAGTGGTTATTATTTGACATACTAGTCTGGTTTTCTGGATGGTTCATTTTAAATATTGGGTTGGCTTGCTGGTGTCATTGCTAAAGACTGAAAGTCAGGGTTCTCTTTGTATTTATGGTCTCATCACTGTCCATTTTGAACACTACTTGGCTCAGTTGTTGACTAACTGCTTGATGTCAGGCAAATTATTTAAACTTCTCCTTTCCTAAATATTATCAAATGTAAAAGACAGATAACAATGATATTTATTACATAGTTTTCTGGTAAGGATTAAGAGGTAAAGAACTTGGACTCATGCCTGACATATAGTAAATGTAATTAAGTGCTTGTTAGTATTTTTTATTTCCTTGAATAGAGATTGATAATTTTGTAGTTTTTATTAAGATGATTTCTGTATATTGCTAATTACTATGCATACCACTAATTGGGTGTCTTTTAATTTATGTCTATTTTTAATATATCAAAAATCTGTTAGACTTTTTATATTTATTTTATAACTGGTCATTTTCTCAAACTTGGATAGAATTTTAACCAGTTCCTGAATGTTCTTCTTCCTTTTTTTTTTTAGGTTTACATCATTCTATTATTTATAAGTCACATCATGGTTTCCTTTCAAGCATGCATACCATTTTTCTTTGTCTAATAACAATTGATATTAGAGACAAATTTTTCTCAGATTTTACCTATAAGAAAAAATACTAGAATTGGTTTCTGAAATGTATATTTAATCATTTTAAAATTATGTTTCTATTTATTCTTTGCTAAGATTATTTATCAGAAAATATATTGAGTTCTAACAAAAGTCTTTTCCATACTAAATCACAGTTGATATATTTTTCTCTGATCTATTAATATAATAGATTATAATTCTATGATTACCAATGCATATTGCTATTCTAAGAATGACACATTCTCAGATCCATTTGTTAAAAAATTAGAATAATATATAACACCATAAAGAGGAAGAATATCTCTGAAGCTGGATTTTGCAAAATGGTAGTGAAATAAACTGAATTCTATAAAAATTGATCAAATTTTAAATTGATGAAATTCCAAACTAACAATATTTGATGAATTAAGAAAGGACATAATAACAAAGAGATGCTTTTTATGAATAACAAAAAACATTATGGATATTTAAGTCAGTATTTGAAAATGAAAAAAATTAAATTTTAGGAAAAATTAAAAATTAAATTAATTCTAAAAATAAATGAAGAGGACCAAGAGCTTTAAGTAAATTGAATTCAGTTTCCATCAAAATACAAATGATATTCTTCACAGAACTATAAAAATATCTTAAAATTTATTTGGAGGAATAAGAGATTCAGAATAGCTCAAGAGTACTGGACCAGAGGAATTACAATGGAGGCATCACAATACCTTTTCTAAAATTATACTACAGAGCTATGGTAACAAAAACAGCATGGTATTGACATCAAATAGACATGAAGACCAATGGAACAGAATAGAAGACATACAGACAAACTCACATGATTATAGCTATCCCATACTTGATAAAGATGCCAAAAATATATTTTGGAGAAAAGAAAGCCTTTTTAACAAATGGTTCTGGAAAAACTGGAGAGCTCTTTGTAGAAAAATTAAACTAGATCCCTATCTGTCACCCTACACAAAAGTCAAATCAAAATGAATCAAAGACTTAGGAATTAGACCAAAAACCTTGCAACTTCTAGAAGGAAACATAGAGTCAACACTTCATCACATTGGTGCAGACACTGACTCCCTTAACAAGACCTCTAAAGCTCAGGTAATAAAACCAAAAATCAATAGGTCAGATGCCATCAAATTAAAAAACTATTGAACAACAAAGGAAACAATTAAGAACATTAAGAGAGAACCTATCAAATCGAAGAAAATCTTTGACAGGTATTCCTCTGATATGACAGGTATTCTGATTAATATATAGAATATATTAAGAAACAACTCAATTAACAAATAGGCCAAAGAACAGAATAGACACTTAAAAGAAACACAAGTGACCAACAAATATATGAAACCATGTTTAGTCACTTTATATTAGGTAGATAAGAGTGAAGGGAGGGGAAGAAATATGGGGCTAGGAAAAATAATAGAGTAAAACACACATTATTACCTCAAGTACATATATGACTGCATGAGCCATGTAATCCTATAATACATACAGTCAGAAAAATGAGAAATTACACTCCATTTATGTATGATTTATCAAAATGTATAAATGCATACTACTGTCATGTACAACTAATAAGAACAAATTAATTTTTTTTAAATCCCTAGCAATCAAGAAAATGCAAATCTAAACTGTATGTAGTTTTCATTTCATTTCATTTTAAATGGCATTAATCAAGAATAGAAATAATAATAATAAATTCTGGGAAGGATGGCAAAAATTTATACTCATTCATTGTTGGAGGGACTGCAAATTAGTAAAACTACTTTTGAAAGCTATATGGGAATTCCTCAAAAGACAGGAATGCAACCACCATATGACCCATCTATTTCACTCTTTGGTATTTATCCAAAGGAACTAAAATCAGTGTACTAAAGAGATATTCACATCAATGTTTACAGTAACATAATTAACAATAGCCAAGTTATGGAACCAACCCAGGTAACCATCAATAGATGAATGGATAAAGAAAACACTGTACATAAACACAATGAAGTCTTACACAGTCATAAAGAAGAATGAAATTATGGCATTTGCTTATAAATGGATGGAACTGGAGAATGACATACTAAGTAAAATAAGTCAAACTCAGAAAATCAGGAATCAAATATTTGCTCTAACATATAAAATTAGTACAAAATAAGGAAAAATAAGAAATGGAACCCCATAAAAACAGGAGGGAGATCAATGGAGTAGAAGAAAGGGAGTGAGGAGGAGGGAGCAGAAATTGGAGAAGAGAATTGTGAAATGAAATTGACCAAATTTTGATATATACATGTGTGAATTTTCCACTTTTATGTATGTCCACAAAGCACCCATTAAAAAAAACAACATTAAATAGAAGGAAAACCAGTAGGGGAAGAGGAACAGGGATAAAGAGAAAGGGAGGCAAACAGGAAGTACTGGGAGGAAAAAAGGAAATTTACTTCACCATCTAATGTATGTTTACCAAAACCAGTATGGTAAATATACTAGGTAATTAAATATGGTTGGAAGCTCTTTTTTTAAAAAAAATTAGAATAAATATAATCAAGTCCCTACTTGATATTCTATTCTTACTAAAGAAACTAGGCACTTAATTAAAGCAGGCAGAAACAGTCTTTATTAATTGCCGTTGGCATACTTTTCTACATAAGAACTCCAATAGAAACTGCACAAACTGTACTTCTAAACTAGAGTTTAGCTAGAGTGCTGAACTCATGATAGATATTTTACAAATAACTGTTAGAAGTTTAACATTTAGAAAAATCCTTTTCACAATAGCAAAGTTATTCACTATGATGCTTATACATTTATAATAATCTTTAATAATACACAGAAATTATAAGCACAATTAAAGGATTAAATAGAAAAATCTATGTGAATGTAGATATATACCATGTATAACTAATGGAATACTCTATATCAATAATGTTCAAAAATGTGAAAAATTGATGTTCAATTTAAATATCTAATGGCTAGTTCTCAAAATCAAATTAAATAAGAAAAGATTTTTTAAATTAATACATTCCTTAATTATAATTTTTAAAGGATCATTATAAGAATATAGAAGCTACATATTTTAGGAAGCTAATTTTAAAGTTATGTCACTAGAATGTGAATTGGATTTGTATTTTATGCTTATAGTATTTTAATTCAGACTACCTATATTTTGTGTTTCCAATAGCCACATGTCTTTAATGGCTATAAGGTAGGACAAATTGCCTTGTATATTTAAAGATAGCAATGATGTACAATTTAATCTGGAAATATAATGTGCATGTAGCTTCCCTGGGTTTAGAGTTCAGTTTCCCTAGTCCTTGCTCATAATCTGTGTGACCTTGGGAATATGAGATATTACCATTAGTTTTGGTCACTATTTTAGTCAATTTTCAATGCCTGTGACAATATACCTGAGATAAACAATTTGAAAGGAAGAAAGATTTATTTCAACTCATGGTTTCAGTCTATGATTTATTGGCTCCATTGCTTTTGAGCACTATGGTGCCTAGAAAATTGAAGATCAGAGAGAGAGACCAAGGTACAACTGTCCCTTTCAAAAGCATTTCCCCCAGTTACTTAACTTCCTCCCACTAAGTCTCACTTCTCAACAGTTCCACAACCCTCCAATAGTGCCTTAGGTTCATGACCAAGCCTATAACATTGGACCATTAGAGGAATTTTACTGAAACCATAGCAGCTTCCAATTATTATTATATGATTTTCTAAGTAATATTGGAAAACAAGACCTAGACTAGTGCCTGGGATAGTCACTATATAGTGTTTTATAAAACATGTACAAAAATGAAGATTTGTCTAGAACTTGAAAAACTGATACTAAAACCATGTAAAAATTCAGTGGGCACTAAGTCACAAAAACAGTTTGGAAGTCAAAGAATAAGGGAAGACATATTATAAGATTCAATATTTTATAAAATTCAGTAACTGTTGTGATAATTAATGGGGGCATAATACATGGACCAATGAGCCAGACGAGACACTCAGGACAGCCCTAAACACACACATAAGAAAGTGTTATTTCACATAGGTCACATTTTAAACAAGGAAATAAGAATTAAAAGAAATTGGAACTGGGATTTTGGTCTTGTGTATAAAAAATACTGAAGACTTATTTTAAAAATAGGTAAAAATAATATGCAAAACCCAAGGAAATGTAATCAATAAATTTGAAAGAAGAAATGTTTAAATAAAATTTTTACATTATATCTGTATTCCATTTTGATAAAGGAAGATTTCAAACGTCAAAGACACATCAGAAAGGAAAAATTCAGAACCGGATGAAAAGATAGGCAAGTATGAAAGATTTGCAGTGAACGAACTGCTGGTGTTATTGTTCATCAAATAGCAACAGAAGGTAGAGACAGACACAGATGGAGAATTAGCGCAGCACTTTCAACTAGAATATAAGTAGAAAAGATAAAGACCCATGCCACAATAAGAAAAGATAAGTAAGAAATAGAAACAGGAAATTCAATGATGAGGAAACCAAATGACTCATAAACATTGGGAAAGGTGACTGATTTCAGCAGCAATAATGGAAATGCAAATAAAAACTCTAATTCTGTAACATTTCAGAGCCCTTCAATTTCCAAAAATGAAAATATCTCTCATTATCAGTGCTAGAAAACACAGGATGAATGGGTTCTCTTCCACCACTGGTAGGCACATGGATCAGGAAGATGTTTGAAGAGGAGTTGGGCAATGACTAGTCTTTTGATGATTTCTACCCTCCCTGCAGCATTGTTTGTAATGGCATACTGAGTGGGAAAAAATATTAGTAGGAGATTTAGTAAATGAGTTGCAGTATATTGATTTCTTGAAATGCTTTAAAATGATTGAAATAGATCATTAGATCTGCATGAATCAATACAAATTCTGTTTTAAATACTAAGTAATATATTACAGGTACTATAGTTACTTTTAAAAGTCACTATTTTGTAGATTATAGCAAAACATTTAGAGATAATATTATGTTGGAAATTTTCTTTAAATAATGCATTTGGAGATGAGAAATGGATGAAAAAAAGTGACAAGTTCTATGAAAAGAATTTAGTTACAAGAGGGTTTATTTTCTCAACTTTTATACATGATTGAAATTTTCCATAAATAAAATACTAAGAAGTGAGAAATAATTTGTAAAGAACATATAGAATTCAAATAAAATTTAAAATGAAAAGGATAATTTTGTTCTGCAAAGATTCAGTGCACTGAAATTGTCAGTTAATTTTATACTTATTTATGGATTTCTAAAAATGATTATCCATACTATATTACAAATGAAAACTGCATATAATATATTCTTAGAACTTTTATATAACTATAAAAAGACACACATGTATACAAGAGATTGGATTTTTTTGAAGTTTTTATTCATGCATTATTATAACAATACAATTCATTGTGACATATTTGTACATGCACATTACATAATTTGATCAATTTCATTCCTGAGTACATTTTCCTTCTTTCTAATCCTTCCTTCCCTCTTTTTACAATGGTAAAAACCATATTTCTTAGACAAATAATATCACTCTATTCAGACAACAAGTAATTTTCCTTTGTATACCCAGAAAATTTGTGATGTTTAGCTTTACTTTTCAGTATGAGGGATTGAACGAAGGGCTTCTCTACCTGAGCTACAGCACCATCCTTTTTAATTTTTATTTTGAGCCAGGGTCCCATTAAGTTTCTGAGGGTCTCTCTAAGTTGCCAAGACTCGCCTTGAACTTGAAAACCTCCTGCCTCAGCCTTAGGATTGCTGAGATTACAGGTGTGTACCACAACAGCCTCTTGTGATTTCATTATTGTGAAGGTAAAATAAATGGACGGGATTCTTACATACTTTCATAATTATCCAAAATGATAGCATCAAAAATGCTTCAGAAAAATAGTGTTGAGATTACTTTTAATATCAGCTTATCTTCCTCTAATGTTTTAATACTTTTCCTAGTATCATTAACTCCCATTCCAGAACGTGCAGAATTTTAAAGATATTGCTTATATCTTATGACTTCAAGATAACAAGCTCCTTATCAAAGGAATTTTTACTTAAAATAAATGATTTAATTAGTAGAAGAGATCATGGGATTATGAGGTATCTCTATTGATTTACAGTCTCAAAAGAAAGTGATTCTGTTTTCTCCTGTAAGGATGGGATTGATTGGCATTTTGTGTTTAAGAGTCTCTGATAAATGAATGATGAGGCATAATGCGGGGGGAAGGGTGGCAAGAATGGAGGAAGGATAGATAGCATAGAGGGAAGGGAGGGGTGGGATCAGGGTCAGGGGGGTAAGAATAATAACAGAATGAGTGACAGACATCATTACCCCGTATACATGTATGAATGCACAGATGGTGTGACTCTACTTTGTCTACAACCAGAGAAACAATAGCTGTACTCCATTTGTGCTCAATGAATCAATAAGCAAATAAAAAAAAAAAAGAGTATAGGGGACACAGGGCGGGGGGTGGGATTTGATCATTATTAAAGACATCTTAGTCCTACTCAGCGTAGATATTTTTATTTACTGTGGTCATGTAGGTCTACCTGTGAATTACTCTGAGAACCTGGAAGTGACTGGCTTGACCCAGAAGAGGTAGTTTAAGAAAGGACACTGGTGGCATGTGTGTGAGTCAGTATCACCTTTAGGGGCATCATTTCCTTTGGTTTAGTTACAAGAAAGGAAATTAAGCTCTTTCAGAGGTTTTTTTCTTTTTTCTTTTCTTTTTTTTTTTTTCAGCTGAAAGCAACAATGTAAGATGATTGAAGAGCAAAGACCCAAAGACTCTTCAATTTTCCAAATTGCCTTAATTTGATGGAGAAGCAATGCTACATCTTGCTAAATTATATTATGATAAAGAGAAGCTGGTCGCTTCTCAGCATGAATCTGAAAGCAAATTATTTCCACAAAAAAGTACGATGTATTTAACTAGACAAGTAATTACATTGTGGTGCTACTATCTCCCCTGCCTCCGATTAGAAAAGAAGAATTCAATTATCACTCCATTAGATCAAAAAAAAATTTTTAGTAATACATTCTAACTGAATTAATTTATTCCAAGTCAGGTTCCAATGAATTTTTAGATTAACCTTCATGTATTTTGCTGACTAAAATCCTTAGTCAATGTTTCTCTTAAAAATCAAAATTGAAAGCTCTTTTTATATTTGATTAATATTGTCTTCAATATTAATTTTTTAAAATTATGCACTGCACTATATTTAATTTACAATATAGAATAATTGTTTGTTGTAAATTTAATCAAATTACTATAACATATTAGTATATTTCCAGATGATTCCATGGTTTAATTTCCATTGTTTTGCAATACACAATAAAAAATATGCAGTAAATGTGTACATATACATACATTAGAAATATAACTACATATACATTAGAAATATAACTGGTGGGTTTCTAATATACATTAGAAATATAACTGGTGGGTTGAAGACAGGCAGAAAGAGACAGACATATGATAGAGGTTAAATAGTTATAAATAAACTTTTTTTCCACTACATTTTCAATTTTGATGACTTTTATGTTTTCTGTTTTCCTTCTTGCACTGAGTACAACCTCCAGCAAATATTGAGGAGAAAAATGATGAGAGCAGGCTTCCTTGACTTGACTCTGATCTTAAAAACCAAACCAAACCAAAACAAAACATTCAGTCCTTCACCATTCACCATATCATTAGGCTTATTTTTATCTAACAGCATTTTACACAATTGAGAAAATTTGCTTTCACTCCTAGTTTGCTAGAGTTTTTATTGGGAATTGAAGAGAGTTTATTAAATGCCTTTTCTGTGTCTAATTCAAATAACATGGTTTTTGTTTTTAAGATTTTTATTATAATGAATGAAGTATATTAAATTTCAGATGTTAAGTAACCACCTGGTATTCCTGATATCATGCCCACTTATTCATGATGTATTATTCCTTTCATACACTTTGAATTCAATTTGCTCAGGCTGTGTTTAGAAGTTTTGCATTAACTTCACAAGAGATGTTCTTCTGCAGTATTTTTTTCCCAGTGTCTTTGTGCAGGGTTTCAGGTTAATGCTGGACTCCAGAATGAGTTAGGGAGTATGCTAAAGTCTTTAATTTTTGGAAGAATTGGTGTAGAAATGTTATTTCATTCTATCGTGTTCCATATAATTTATCATTAAAGATGTTTGAGCCTAGAATTTCTTTGTTGGGAGGTTTTTAAGATGGCAAATTCAAATTCATAAATAGAATTACAACTATTCAGTTTATCTATTTATTTTCAATGTCCTTTGCCATTTTATATCTTTCAAGAAAAAGTTTCCATTGTATCTAAATGCTTGTTTTTAGTGGTCTAGTGCTTGTTTTTAGTGGTCTAGTGGTTTTTAGTAGTTTCTTATTGCACTTAGAATTTCTGTAAAATCAGTAATGATATTACAACTCTCATAATACTTGATATTAGTAATTTGTGTCCTTTCTTTTCATTCCTCTTGAGTCAAGCTAACAGTATGATTCATTTATCTTCTGAGAGACTAGCTTTGCTTCAATTCAGTTTCTCTTCTTGGGTCTTGCTTTAAGATTTGTTCGGCAGAAGCAAAGTAGTACTAGAGTTGAGTTAATTACTTCTCTCCTAGTGAGGCCAGGCCTTTCTGGATGCTTTTGTCAATGCCCTCTGAATTGTGAGGATTTCCCCTCTCACTGGAAGGAAATCACTAGAACATATGAATTGGGGGATACAATTCAATCCACAGCAGTTATAGATCAAAAAGTTTAGGGCAGTTATCTCTGGTAGAGTCTGGATTCGGCTGTGTGAAAAGAAGACAGAGTGACAAAAATAGGAACTTTTACTTTTTAAATCAGTATTTAATAGGGGATAATGAGTCACTTGAAGTTATCCCACATGACTTAAAACTATGAGTGGCAGAGTAAAGAAAGGAAGAATAAAGACATATTTTTTTTCTGGAAGCAAACTGAAGGCACAGGGTAAGGAACAGGAGGATCTACAGCCCAACAACTGAATTACAGGTACTTGACTTAGACACATAAAGATTTTGTAAACCTATTCTGTGTTGCTAGGTAACAATATTTCCTAATCCTGGATGAACATCAAAAGCACTCAAGAGAATCTTTGTTTTATTTTGTGTTTACAAGGAGAGTCTTAAAATATAATTTATTGGTTATTAAATTTGAGATAATAATTTAGTAGAGAGGATTTTCTAATGGACCCCTTATCAAGCCTCAACAATGAATACCAGTCTGCCAATAGTACTTCATCTGCCTTAAATCATAATTTTTTCCCATTTTTAAATAATTCTGGAGCATTTAAAGAAAATCTCAAACTGCATGATCTTCTTTTAACTGTAAATAGTACATATTAGTACATATTCTGTAAGAGTTGTAATTTTTGAAGTCACCAAACTACTATCACTATATCAAAATAAACAAACTTTTTTCTTTTCTTTTTCTTTTTTAGTTCAATGTACACAAATGGAGTACAACTATCGTTTTTCTGGTTGTATACAAAGTAGAATAATACCATTTGCATAGTCATACATATACATAGTATAATGATATTTGTCACATTCTATTATCTTTCCTTCTCCATTCCTCTCCCCTTACTTTCCTCTGTACAATCCATCCTTCCTCTATTGTTATAGGTCATCAACTACTTATCAGAGAAATCATTTGGTCTTTGGTTTTTTGGGATTGACTTGTTTCACTTAACATGATCTTCTCCAATTCCATCCATTTACCTGCAAATGTCATAATTTTATTATTCTTTATGGCTGAATAATATTCCATTGTGTATATATACCATGGTTTCTTTATCCATTCATCTATTGAAGGGTATCTAGGTTGGTTCCACAATCTCACTATAGTGAATTGGGCTGCTATAAACATTGATGTGGCGACATCACTGTAGTATGCTGATTTTAAGTCCTTTGGGTATAGACCAAGGAGAGGGATAGCTGAGTCAAATGGTGGTTCCATTCCAAGTTTTCTAAGGAACCTCCATACTGCTTTCCAGAGGGACTGCACCAATTTGCAACCCCACCAGCAATGTAAGAGACTACCTTTTTCCCCACATCCTCACCAACACCTATTGTTGCTTGTATTCTTGATAACAGACATTCTAATTGGGGTGAGAGGGTATCTTAGAGTAGTTTTGATTTGCATTTCTCTTATTACTAGAGATGTTGAACATTTTTCATATATCTGTTGATTGCTTATCGATCCTCCTCTATGAAGTGTCTGCTCATTTCCTTGGCCCATTTATTGGTTGGGTTATTTGTGTTTTTGCTGTGAAATTTTTTGAGCTCATTATAAATTCTGGAGATTAGTGCTCTATCTGAAATGTGTGTGGCAAAGATTTTCCCCCACTCTGTAGGCTCTCTCTTCAAATTGTTGATTGTTTCCTTTGCTGAGAAAAAAACTTTTTGGTTTGAATCTATCCCAATCACAGATTCCTGCTTTTATTTCTTATGCTTTGGGAGTCATATTAAGGAAGTCTGGTCCTAAGCCGACATGATGAAGATTTGGACCTACTTTCTCTTCTAGTAGGTGCAGGGTCTCTGGTCTAATTTCTAGGTCCTTGATCCCTTTTGAGTTGACTTTTGTGCAGGGTGAGAGAGAGGGATTTAGTTTCATTTTGCTGCATATGGATTTCCAGTTTTCCCATCACCATTTGTTGAAAGGCTATCTTTTCTCCATTGTATGTTTTTGATTCTTTTGTCAAGTATGAGATACCTGCATTTATGTGGGTTTGTCTGAAACACAAACTCTTTAATTGCATAGAATACCATGACTACACTCAAATTTTTCCACCTGCCTTGAATTTGAAGAGGTATTTTTTAAATTTATTCAGTTCACAGTATGAACAACATCTCTTAAATCTCTCTTTTTTGGATAACAATCTTTCTTCCTTTTATTACCCCATGTCCGGTGATATGTTAGTAAACCTGTAGGTGGTTAAACAACATCCAGTTTTAACTGAGTTTTTGGCTGCTAATTGGTAATGTTGTTGACCTTGTTCTTCCTTTTCCCTTTATTCCTGTACACTGGTGCTTATACTTAGAGACTTAATCGAAGTTTAGAATTTCATTTTTTTCTTTTTTTTTCATTAGAATAATTTCTGTTAGGGATACACAGTCGAAATATTGTGCCTAAAGTCTCTTGAGCTAATTAGCTTCTGGATATTATATCATTCCCTCAGTAAATATAGATTCTTGTGTATCAGTTTCAGTTTTTTTCAATTTTTACATTTTTTCATTTAATTTTCATGGTTTTTTAACCAAAACCATATAAGCAAGTGAATTTTTGGAAATCTCATATCTGTTCTTATTCTCCATCTATTTTCTCTTCCTCATATGAGGTAACTGTATTTGATTAATTCTTGATTTATTCTTTTATAGTTATCTCCTGAGTATTTAAGCATGAATATATGTATGTTCATATTACCAAAATTCATATTTTATGAGAAAAGGTGGCTTACGTACATTTTCATATCTTATATTTTTATCTTAAACATAGTTGATTTTCTAATTTTTTTCTTTCACTGTATAAATCATTCTACGGGTAACAAATCTTCATTTCTTATTATTTTAATAGGTGATTCTACGATATTTTATGTACCTGCTGTCCAAAAAGGACAAAACACATCTTCAAATTTGTGCTATAACAAATATGCAACAAAGAATAATTTCATTCATATCTCACTTTATTTTGTATTTTGGCCACAGACTCTTAAGAATACATCCATGGAATTGACATTTCTATAACCAAGCATAAATGCTTTCTTACTTTATATAGAATTTTTTTTCTAAATTTTCTTACACTGATATTACATAATTTTGTACTTCAACTAACTATAATGTCAAAGTACCATTTGTTCTCTCAGCTATTCCAATGAAAAATGCGAATTTTCACATTTTGTTAGTTTGAAAATGGGAAATGGTATCACTGTATACTTAAATCAATATTTATGTTGTTATAATCCAAGTTGAGTAGTTTTTAAAAATAAGATTAAGGATCATTTGCAATTATTTTTTCTGTATACTTTCTTTTTAGACATCTTTATAGTATATAAATTTAAAAAAAAACTATTCTGATGATAAACTTGAGTTCATTCACAAATATCATGCAGTAATATAAATAATATTAGAAAAATTAGAAATATGTAATGTAGAACTATTAGAAGCCATAATGTCCTATGAAGGCAATTTTTACCTTTTCAACTCCATACCCTTTCAGTCATGGTTTCACTTACAACTGTAAGGAGAAATCCGTAAGTCCCAATGGTATTTATTGAGATGCGTAGAGAAGAAAAAGACCAGCTGAAGCATTTTCAAGGCTTCTAATAATTACAATAGTTATTTTTCCTTTTTTCAATAGTAAGAGAAAGAGTTAAATAACATTTATAAAAACTGTATAGTCACAATTCAGTAATTTCATACATGTGAAGTATGCCAGCAAAGTCAGGAAAGACTTAAGCTACTTAGGTATAAAGCAAAATATCAGTAGGAAATAGCCAGAAAATGTACATTATTCTAAGAAAAGTGAATTCTGCCTGATAGACACTAGGGGTATGCCACATGATTTTAATCTAGGGTGGGCATAGGTTTTGAAATTGGTTGTGTCAGTCACTATCGCTGATTGACCAATGACAACTGAGAAACTGGTGATGTTCATTGGACTTCCCTCTGTTGCATGATGCTCTTTGTATCCAATCCATGTCCATCTCTGGGTTATATTCTTTCTCACAGAAGGTAACTGAGCCACTGAAAGAGAGGAACATGTCAATAGCTAGAAGTTCCCAAAGTCTCCCAACATAATAGTTCTAAAATTCTTGTATCTGTTGTATCAGTGTTTATCTACCTCTATTTCACATTAAAACTAGACCAAGCATAGAGAAGAAAATACTTTCAATAATTTTGTTATATAGATATGAAAGAGTAGACATACTTTTAAAATTAAATATTGACTAAGACTTCTCTATAATACTGAAGATCAGATAACATGGAAAAAATATTGCCTCAGAATATTCAAGTACAATAAATAAATATAAAAAAATTTTAACTGATGTTGATCTCAAATAAAAGAAAGTGATTTTTCAAGGAATTAGAATTGGAGAAAAAATTAAATCTCAGAGAGGTGAACTTCAACTATACTTTTACTGATTTTTTTGAATAAAGGAGGGGGGTAGAAGAGAACAGAGGTTGGAAAATCTAAAATCTAAAAGGTTTGCATTAAAAGATCTTTTACTCCACTGAGCAGGCAAGAAATGGTGTGACCCATGTACAGGACTGAGAATATTAAGGGTGGAAACACAAAGAAAATTGAATAAATATGAAAAACTCATATATTAAGAGTTGACAAGAGAGATTGCTTGCTTTGATTTTGATTCTAGATAAGGAAACAAAAAACAACCCTTTCCTAATCACTCATAATTACAGGCTTGCTGCCCTGTAGGACTGGGGTGCAATTCATATTACTTACACATCTCCTTACAAGCCAGTAAATGTGTGCAAAAATTGTTCCTGGTATGGTTGTATCTAGAAAGTGTGAGTCTAATATCCTAACTTATAAAACATACTAGAACAAAATAAAATACTGGTCTCAGGGATTGTAAACTAAACAAACAAAATTATCAGACCTCTGATAACAGTTTTTTCCCCATAATTTTTATTAGTGCATTATAGTTATACATAATGGTGGGGTTTGTTATTACATATTTGTATATGCACACAATATATCAATGTAATTTGACCAATGTAATTCCCCAGTACTTTCCTTTTCTTCCATAGTTTAATTATCAGATATTGACAATGACTGAAGTGTGTTTACAATTATCAGAGAATGAAGACAGTCAAAAATAAAAATTAAAAAAAAAGCCAATATATCAGCATCCACAAAACAACTAAATTTGAATGAGCATCAAATAAGACTTGTAGAGATGATTGACATAGTTTCTGAAATTAAAAACTCAGTTGCTGTGCTTAAGTGGTAAATCAGACAGCTCAATGAACAACAAGGATATATAATACATATTGGAAGACATCACACAGAATCCTTATATAGACAGTTGGAAAATATGTGAGATTGAAACTCATCATCAGGAAATTGTGGAACACCAAAAACACAGAGATGATCTTAAAAGCAATCAGCAACGAATGACACAATGACAGTCCACTTCTCAAGAGGATTGACAGAAGCCAAACAGCATCAGATAAGTTTACCAAGAATGTATAACTTAGGAGTAACTACAGGAGTTATTCTATGAATGTGATAACAAGTGGGCATATCTGAGATTTGTTCCTAAATTTCCTATCTTATCCAGCATGGATTATTATAAGTGAAGTCTATTTCCTCTTACTCATCTTCATTTGATCTCAGTCAGTCCCTTTACTTTTCTCTATATGATTGCCAATACTTAGAAGTCGTAGGTATGCCCAAAAAACCAAAGGGTGAATGATCTCTCTTATAAGTGGTTGATGACACATAGTGGGGGTGAGGGAGGTATGGGAAGAATGGAGAAGGGATGGATTGTATAGAGGAAAATGAGGAGTGGGGAGGAAGCGAGAAGGAAAGATAATAGAATGAGAAAAACATCTTTACCATATGTATATGCATGAATAGGCAAATTATATGATTCTACTTTGTGTACAACCTGAAAAATGCTAGTTGTACTCCATTTGTGTACAATGAACTAAAAAAAAAAGTCATGGGTATGTATCGTGCATATTCTTGTGAATTGCATAGTAGAGAAGTGTTACACAGAGTGGATACAATAGTATGATACAATTTACATTTAGCAAAATTGAATCATTGCATACATATATGTGCACAAATATATGTATATATATACATATATGATATATATGTAGTTTTTGATATATGTGTGTGTGTGTGTGTGTGTGTGTGTACACATAGTTTTTGTTGTATTTTGTTTGCAGTACTGAGGATTGAACCCAGGGATGCTCTACCACTGAGCTACTTTCCCAGACCTTTTTACTTTTTATTTCGAGATAGGTTCTCACTAAGCTTCCTAGGCTGGCCTCAAATTTCCTCCTGCTTCAGCCTCCTCAGTTGCTGGGATTATAGCATGTGCTCCCATGCCCTGAAACACATGTAATTTTATTACCAAAAACTACATTAATTATATTTAGAAGTTCAATTTGATGCCTCCCAACATAGCTATTTTTGGTGGTGGTTGTGAGAGTTACACTCAGTGTTGTTTGTATGGGTTTTGAATACCAACCTCATGTCTTCAATTTACTCATTTGACAGTAGGTAGTATTTTGTGTATTTGAGCAAAGGAATGATGGACCATTATGTTTAGAAAATGTGAAATTGGACAGGACATGCAAAATGCCTTCTATTTCTTTTTATATTCTTGAGCTCCCAGCAAAGTGTGGGAATTATAATAAATATTTAACAAATTCTGTCCAATTTTCTATTCATCTTCTTGGTAAAGAAATTATTGTATTTTCATCTTTACATAGAAATACATAAAAATGTGAGTTTAAGCTAGTTTTAATTATACAAGAAATAATTGCTCATCTTGAAGATATGAAAAGATGGAACTAAGCAGAATGGAACCATCCATAGTCCTGCTACTAAATATAACCACAGTTAAGATTGTTAGTATAAGTTTCCAAATATTTTCTATTCATGATCATGCATATAAATATAGAAATATAAGCAAACAATAAGTACACATGTGTAAATGAAAATACATTTATTACAGTGCTTATCTATTTTTATATAATTGTATAACCTGTTTTTACAATGTATGTTAAAATATTTATACATTGTCAATAATATGCTTCTTAATCCTTGCATAATGTTTTCTTTCCCAGGTATGCTGTACATATTCAACTGATTTTATTATTGGATTTTAAGTTCCAATTTTTCTCACACTGAGGAATGAGAAGATATTATTTTAGATAATTTCTTTTTTAAGTTTTCATGCTGTTTCTTTGAATATATATCTAAGTTGAATTTTCTTGGATACATGATATGACCATTTGTAAGGCAGTGACAAAAGTTTGAACCCCTGGTTTTCACTCTCACCTGTCATTAAAAAAATTTTGGGGATTTAGAATATTACTACTTACAGGTAACAATTCAAATTCATTCTCTCTCTCTCTCTCTCTCTGCTCAATTATGTTCTCTATAAAATATGTTTACATGCTGAATTTAAGTACCTTCCAAAAATATCTCTTGAATGTTCTGGATTTATGATTTCTCATTGATTTAAGAAAATTGATACTAAGTTACTTTCAAGGCTGGATTAGATGATTTTCAACCTACTATATTCTGTGAGATTATGTATATGACATATATGTGTATATATAGAGTATTGTGAGTTCTATATGTTTTCATTCTGTTTCTGCATGTGAACTTGGAAAAAATACTAGTTTAAAATTTGAACAAGGAACTCAAACAAAACTGACCTGGTATTTGTTGACTTAGTATGGACTTCATCATCTTTGAAAATTAATTAAAATGCTCTATGTTTGTATCTCTTAGTTTATATGCTTATTATTATTCCAATCAAACTGAGAGCATGAAATTCCATATTCCCTTTAGAAAAGCTAAAGAAAATTGCATCCACTAAGTTGGATTTATATGAAAGAAAAAAATGGATAAATTTTGTATTCATTCGGTGAAGGACTTTCTGATGTGTGTTGTTTTACTTGAATCTAATGCCATTCCACCTCCTCTGTCTTCTGTCCTGCAGGAGGCAATTATAACCCCAGATTGCTACATGGCCTGGGAGCACAAGGAGGACTGTTAACACTTCTCTCTGGCTCAGGACCACACTCAACAGCTTATTAAGATTCAGGCATCAGCATCAATGACTAACATGCAGCACAGGCCTGGGATTTACTTTCAACTCATTTAATTACAGAAATCAATGAACTTCTGGAGTTGGGCCAGGTGAGAGAAAATGAACCTAGAACAACTGACATTTCGTTCATGCTATCAAGATACTTCAAGGAATCCGGTCTCACGAAATTTTTACAATATTTGAGCCCCCAAATAGGCAAAATGGGAGAGAATAAAGAGTCTGAAAAATTTCCTTTGGATAAAAAATAAATACATAGCCTAAGTACGCAGTTATATTAAGTCATAATGGTGTTAAACTTTTTTGACCACAACCTGTGATAAGAAATGCATTTTGCATTGCTAGTCATTACAAACACACAGAGACATAACACAACACAAAAGTGACTATACATGAAAGTTTTGGGAGAAGATATGAGGGGAAGAAGAAAGACATGGTATTACACAGTGTCTGGCAGTTAGTGGGTTCCTCAGTAAGTGTTCACAGTTTTTCTTAAATTATCTTAGAATGTATCAATCCAGAAATATGTGCAATTTCTCTCTAAGGCACAAAGGGGAATTTATCTTGAAAAACAGTTTAAAAATATAAGACTCTTGCACAGTGTGAAAGTGTAAAACAGTATACAACAGTTGAGAAATGCATAGCACAGAAGGCAAAGATCAGAGATATTTAGAAAGAAAAAAGCCTACGAAACTAATGTGGCATCATAAGAAGGTGCCCTTGGACTGGAAAAGGGAAACAGAAAATGAGTAGGAGAGATCTGTGGGGACTGAAGAAGGATCAAGACGTAAAAGGCAGCCTGGACATTTCTAATAGCAACAATGATCGTGGGAGAAAATACATACAAGCAGAAACAGATTTTGCATCCTGTCAAGCCCCAACAAGCTACATTACCTGGGGCAAGTTGATTAACTATCAAAGGCTGCAATTTTCTTGTTTGTAAATAGAATGATGGTGACCCCCATGTCCTAGGACATATGACTCTTTAGAAAAATTAAATGCTTCGATTTTGAGAAATACAAACACTTAATACAGAGAAAGCTGCCCAAAATGTTACATGTAATTATTATTAGAGTTACAATTCTTCCCTAACTGCATATAAATACTGCAGCTCTATTACTGTAGCTATTTTGTTTTTCTCTCCTTTATTAGCCACTGAACACTTATCCTCCTTTCCTTTATTGCTACAATCACAGTGTTTGCCAAAGCAATAGCATTTACGTAGAGGGTTACTCTTATCATTCAGCATGAGCTAATTTCCTCAGAGATAAGTGGAAATTGCCCTCCAATAGATGGTGAATGGTTAATCATTGCCCTACACAGGGAGATCAATTCATATATTAAATCTTTGGTTGTAATTTTTCTCCAGACTTCCACTTTTTCTTTTTTTTTTCAATAGCCGTATTATTTTCTCTGGCACCCACACTAGACATTTTGGATGCTTTTTCATTAAGTATAGCACATGGGAACATAGAGCAGGAACAGTGTGCCTACAAATGAAATAAAATTGATAATCTGGACCGTAAGCAGCTACACACATTTGCACCCTTCCAACATTATAATCACATAAAGTGTGTTATTTTTGGCTTTCCTTCTTTGAATGCATTGTAATATTCTTTTGATTGTATGACACAATAGTTTTAACAATATATTCAGAGTTGAGAATGTTACAAATACCATATTTGAGGGTGTTGACACACAGTTAAAAGAGTAGACAATATTGAGCTACAATATTCATTACCTAAACCAAATAAAGAAAGAATAAATTATTAGGCATTCTTTAATAAATATTAAGATAAAATGTATACTGGGATTGCATCAAGTCAGGAGCAGGGCAGAGGTAAAATTGCCAAAGCAGGGTGAACTCTGGTAGTTCAGGAAAGAAATGGATACCTTAGCTCAGTCTTGAAGGATACATAGACATTAGTCAAGGTGTCTGTTTGCCATGGCTACCATAAAAATTAACCAACAACTGAGTGACTTGAATTACAGAAGTTTGTATTGTCACAGCTCTGAAGACTTGAAGTCCAAGATCACAGTGTCTGCAGTTTAATTTCTCCTGAGGGCCATCTTCTTGGCTTGCAGTTGGTCATCTTCTTACTGTGTTCTCAAGATCTTTCTGCTATGTTTGTCCATGCCTGGCATCTATGTGTGTCCAAATCTCTTCTTGTAAGGGCATTAAACATACTGAGTTAAGGGTCTGCACTGAGAGCCTCATTTTAGCTTAATCATCTCATTAAGAGACCCATTTCAAAATATAGTCATATTCTGAGGTATTGGGGACTTCAAATATGAATTTTGATGGAACACTATTCAACCCAAAACATTAAGTAGTAATTTTCTATCTTTCTTTAATTCCTTCAAGTACAAGCCATTTTGCTATAATGAGAAGTATATGTTCTATAACATCACCATTATCTACAAACTCATGTAAAATAAAACTATTGAGCTTATAGGCAAATTAGACTTGGGATGCAAACTTCAAGAGTTTTATTAGTATCACATAAAAAGAGATAGAAATCTAATGAAAATGGTAAAACAGCTTTACACACTTTAAATTCTTAGGAAATACAAAGAAACAACAACAAATATGACACTTTATTTAGCAAAAGACCTCAAAGTGTTGTTGAAATTGGTGTTGGAATAGCTGTGGCTTGTGAATTATTGTGAAGTGGTGGAAGGAGGTTTACCTGAAATAGGATTCATGTGAAATGGAAACTTGAAACGCCAGATGTGGAAGCATGCAACTCATAACCCACACTTGGAATTAAGGTAGCTGGAAGAAATACCAGATGTAAGCTTTTTGCATGTTCCAATGGTGCTTGCTTCTTTTAGGTACCATTTTGTGTGTTTACCTGATGTTTCTCACTATTGAATTGCATATAAGCAAAAGCATAAAATTTATCTTACATTTAAATTTTCAGTTTGAGTAGAACTGACTGTATATGAAAATAACCTTATCAAGTCAACGTAATATGTAAGGTGCTCTTTGAAGATTAAAGGAAGCAGAAAATAGCTTCAGCCATCAATGGGCTCACAGTGTGCTAAAGAGGGCAGGTGATGAGCAATCCAATATTTACACTATTTAGCACTATGCTTTAGGAACTGTTAAGCATTTCTGTAGGGTTGGAGCAAATTGTGAATGTGACTGGTGAGTGTGAACTCATGTAAAGCTTCCAGTGATATAAGGAGAAAAAATTATGCCTGGATTTGTATTTCAGTTCTGCCACTTCTTGTTTCATGTTCTTTGTGAACTTCTCACTTCAGTAGGTTCTATTCTCATGCATGAAAATATCCTACTTTTTAAAAATATTAATAAAAAATAATTCCATAACAGTATCTCCCATTTTTTAGGACTATGGAGAAAAATAAAAGGCATTACTCTGTAAAACGTGTTTAAAACAATACCTGGCACATACTAAGCATTCAGTGGTGCCCATTGAAATCATTATCAATATAATCACCTTTATAATTTGTAATGATAGATTTAATTATGATTACCATGGATGTGCTAAAAGGCCACACAAAGAAAATTCCATTCTTCCTAGAAGCATCAGGAAACCAGAAATGAATTTAAGATGGGAAGGATTTGCAACACAGCACTCAGGAATATGTATTGAGGACAGAGGAAATAGGAAGAAAGTATTCCTAGTAATTCAAGAGAGGATTTAGAAAGGACAGGTACAGGGAAATGAAGAAAGGAGGTACACTCCAATGGCAGGAAATGAAGCCTGTAGACCTTGTGACTGCTTCATTACATGCACAGCAAGAGAAAGAAGGGATCCAGAGTCCTAGAGATCTTTTTTGAACTAACTGAATAACTTGGCAGGTCGTTCATAAGACTAGGGATACAACTATCAAAATAGATTTGAAGAGGAAAATTATAAACTTTATTCTGGACTTGTGAACATTGAAATGTCTATATGACAGCACAATGGATAATTTAAAAATATGGCCTTTAATACATGAGAAGGATCTAAGCTGGAGATGTGGGTTTATATGGCACACAGCAACCATAGTGTGCAAGTGTGTAGTACCAAAACCATTGTCCCCAAGATCAGCATGTCTCACCTTCGCTGGAGCAATGCTCTTTGCCTGGTTTCTTCTTCACAGTCCTCCAGTTCCTCAATCCTATCCCCAAATAAATTCAAAATCTTACTAACCTTTGGATCTATAAATACAAATTTCTGTGACATTAAAACCCTATTTACAAAGACTAAAACTTATCTATTAAATAATTTCTCCAATTTTCCCCATGCTTTTTGCTACCAGCATAAGTGGTTATTCCTCAATATGTCAACAAATGAGCCATCCTTTTAAGGATCCTCTCCATCTGCTCTGCATTAATGTTCTTCTCTTAACCAGTAAAGCCATTTCCATGGCTCAGATTATGTGCTCCTTCCTCTATCCAGTTGTTCGTAAGTGGCAAAAATTAATCTGTCATCTTTATTCTCAAAACTACCCCAATAGTATTTTCCAGTGCCCTTTTCTGGAAATATTTGTGTATTTGTGTGTATCTGGTTACAGTTTGAAAATTGATGACATTACTTTTCCACTTAAGACACTGTTAAGTGCAAGACAAAAGCCGATGTCTGCAAGCTACAACCAGCAAAGCATTTGAAAAAATAGACATTTTTACACGTGACTGTTCAAACAGCAATGCAGTAGCCACACCAAACTTTAAAGATAAATAAAAGTAATACTACAACTGTTCAACACAGTGGTAGTAATTGCTAAGGATTAGAAATGATTTAAAATAATAATGAATTCTTTTTATAGATATTTTATTGATTTTTTGAAAAAGTTACCAAGTTTCGGATATAGCAGAAAAGATAAAAACAAAACTGACACACAAAGGTTCCTTCTCTTGAAAGAAGCACTTTTCAGTAGATGAATAACAGATTTTCCTACAAGATTCAATGAGAGTTGTAGAAGAAAAAGAAGAGTCCTGGATGACTAGAATTTGGGCCTTTGTTTGTTGTCTTTCAGTAGAAGTGGACAAGTTTCAGGATTAAGCAAATTTTAAAAACGTAGTTAAGTATTTGTCATGTGTGTTGAATGTTCAATAAACGCATGAGGCTTCTCAGAGGTAGTTGGCTTTATCACAGGGCATATCAAGGGCAGAGAGACTACGGAATCAAGTCTGTAAACCATGCTTAGAACTTAGATTATGGGAAGACTTTTTTTCTGGAGAGATATTTAATACTGATATATCAAATAATTTTCAGGGCATAGGGACAAAAACAATACAGTGCATCCAGTTTAGTTGGCTTTAATATATTCTGCACAAACATTACAGATCTACACCACTACCACTTCACCCTTGGCATGGCATTTATTCAGGAGAAGGTTGGGCTATGTTATACATACAATATATTATATTTATAATTTTGGCATTAAGGACATATTACATAGTAGTTAAAGAATGATATGAGCTGGTGTGGTGGTGCACACCTGTAATCCCTGTGACTCAGTAGGTTGAGGCAGGAGGATAACAAGTTCAAAGCCAGCCTCAGCAAAAGCAAGGCTTTTGAGACTTTTTAATGAGACTCTGTCTCTAAATAAAATACAATATAGGGCTGGGGATGTGACTCAGTGATTGAGTACTCCTGAGTTCCCTGGAATTGGGTACTCCTGAGTTCCTGAATCCCTGGTACCTCCCCCATAAAAAGAAGATTTATATGAGGAAACAGAGAATGTAGGAGACTACAGAGAGACTGTATGAGAACCAGCATAGGGTATGAACATGGAAAAGGAAAACACCAAGAACTCAGACATGGGATATTTCAATTTGTAAGATCAAGAGAAGAGGAGAAATAAATAAAATGACGACAAAATGACTGGAGAGGTTAAAAAAAAGAAAATCTTATTGTTATATTGTGTACATGTGCAAATATGCAATACCAAATTCCATCATGCACAACTACAATGTACCAAAACATATGGAAAAATAAACAATAAGTTAGAGTGCAATTATTAAATGCCAGTGAAGAAAGTCTAAAGGAGAATTCTGAGGTGACAAAAGAGAGAGGTGAATGCTTAGTTTAAGTTAAAAGAATGAAAATTGACCTTGAATTTTGCAGTGTGGTCATAATTGATGACCATGGAAAGATCGAATCCATTGCTGCAGTGGAGAAGAGAGAAGACTGAAAGCATTTTAAAGATACCATTGATAAAGCAGATTTGGAGAAAGTGAGAAAAGCAACTTTTCCATGGAATTTTGTTGTCAAGGGTAACAAAAAATAAGACAGGAATCCAGTAGTATAGTAGACTCAAAAGAACAGTGTTGTTATTATAGATAATGAAATTGAGAGAAATAACAGAATCTTTCTTATTTTCTGTAAATTTGGGATGAAGAAACCTGATAGAAAATGATTACAGATTCTCAGAATGAGGAATCTGTTTCCTTCTATAAACTATTAAAAGATTGTTCCTGGAACATAGATAAACTGCATTCCGGAGTCATATATTGCATAATTTCATAATGTGATTGCATAATGGTTAAATCACTTAGCATTGCTAGCACTCAGTCCAAATATAAATCTTTGAGGATTCTTGGAAACTTGGAACATAAAATAGCCACATTTGGGTTCAGATTCCATCAGTAAAATGATCTTGTTTTAGCTTATAATGGTGTTGTTATAAAATGTGAATGATAATGAGCCAAAAGTTTTCATAAGCCCTGACAATTCAAAAGCAGTTAATAAATCATGCAATCATTTACTTGTTCATATTGGTAGCACTCAGAAAAATATATGTCTGAAGGATATTAGTTCACATATGTAATGTGTTGATTTACTATTATGGTTAGCTATGTGTTTGTTTATACTTGAAATAAATTATTAATAGATATTTTGAACCATTAAAACACTTTGTATGAGTGTCATGTGAAAGCACCTTTAGTTAGAAATATAAAGGACTTCCTTATACTTTTAAAGTTTATCTAACAAGAAACAAAAACTAATTTTGTACCTAACTCTGGAGCATGTAAAATATTTTTTTTTAAATCAGGTAAATCCAAGGATGCCTACAAACATTCTTCTTGTTTATATTGAATGCACAGTGTCTTAGCAAATCCAATATGAAAAGAAAGTAAGTAAAAGTTAAAAGAATATAAGTAAATAGGCCAAATATCTCTGATATCTTTACATAGAGTATTCAAAATAAACCGTGGTACTGATTATTAAGGTTAATAAGAATATTTGTTAAAGATGATTAAAATAATACCTAACTAATAAAGGATATATTTTAAGATAGATTAATATTTACATCAAGCAAAATAAGAGACCATTTAATAAGATAAACATATTATTTGAAAGGTACTTTTATTATATTAAAATAATAATATAAGCAACAATAGTAATTGTAGTTTTACAATACTTCATTAATATGTTAAGTAATTTGCATCATTCATGCAGTTTTTATAACTATCTTGTGTATTATATAGTTTTATTCTTCAATCTACACATTAGTTAATTGATTCTGAAAGTAGTTGCATCAATTGTCCAATGATCTATATGCAATGGGTAGTAAGCAGAGATTTGAACTCAGATCAAGCTCTCGTCACATGTTCTCATTTTACATAGGCTTCTGGGTACAAGATTTTCATTAGTACAGTTGTAATAACTGCACATAGCTTACATAGAACTGTAAAGTATTTTATAATTTAGAAAATGTGGCCCCATTCATGGTCTCCTTTAAAGGTGATGAAGACACTATGAAGAAGGAATTATTTTCTACAAATTGTGGGTGATGAAATGGATGTTCTGGTGAGGTAACTGTTTTGCTCAAGATCATGCTGTACATTATTTAGAGCCAAGATACATTGGAAACCGTAGGGGTCATATTATTTTAAAATGCCGGAGACATGCAGTTGTTCATTCCCAGAGGGCTATATAGATTAGAATGGAACAGTTAAGGAAGAGCATGGAGCAAATCTCCACTTAAGTGAAAAGGGAGCAGTAATTGCCATGAACCAGGAAACGGCAATTATCAATCTAGAGAGGTACCTGCAATAGTGAGATTTAAGAAAGGCTCCACAACAACGTTATTTAATAACAAAAATGAAGGCTTTGATCCTGAATTGCATATTCCTCTAGTCCGCAAGCATCATTGTCCTGGGCCTATGTTAGCTACTTAGAGTTTTGAGAATTGCTTTGTAATCCTCATGAAATTTGTCTTGTAAATTGCTTTAATTGTCATCCTGCATCACCCTCTGCAGATGTTATGTTGAGAAGCATATGAAAAGACACCAAAACAGAAAAATCCTCCAGAAACTGTGTCACTTGCCACTCCTACCTAACCTTTCTATTTATACTTAATCTATGCAAGTCTATGGCACTATCTCTGTTAATATTATTTTACTTCTCTTCTCACATTAATCTTTTGCTCAGTCAAAATTGTGACATATGAGCAATAATTGATCAAGGGAGTATGACATACCTTCAGATGTATGTCACTCTATCTAATGCTCTAGTTTTGAATGTAAAAAACAGAAAATCTAACTCAAAATTGCTTAAGCAATGATTCACTTACATTGTCTCAAAAAGAAGAAATGTAGAGGTAGACAGTGTTGTTAGATGGTTCAGCATTTTCAGCTGTGGTGTGTCCTAAGGAAACCTGTTCTTTTCTCATTTTTGCAAACATCCTCCTCCAGAGTCGGTTTCAATCCAGTTTACTTACAATTTAAGATGATCTCCAGTAGCGGTTTGAATACCTTGACTCTCAGAATATTTATCAGGAGAGAGAATTATTGTTTTACTTGGTCCTTTGTAGAAAAACAAAAAAGAATCAAATCAGAAATTTCTACATAATAATATCTTGCCTATTATTTGCCAGTTATGAGTCACATTCACATCCATAAACCAAACTTTGACAAAGAATATTGTACTTTCTCTGAATCCACATTCTCTTGAGCACATAAGCTATTTGAACAAGGAAAAACCAATTAGATGCAAGTAGGTCTTCATGAGAATTAGGAAAAAAGAAGCAAATGGATCTGGATCCAGGATATACAACCAACAAAGTACTATTTTTCTCCATGACCATTAGAACAGGCTGTTAAATTCTTGCAATGAGTCTTTGACATATAGTTAAGTAATTAGTTCAATAAATGTGAACCCACATGGAAAATATGAAACTTTGTTCTGTATTGTGCAAACATGTTTAATACCTTAGGTTTTCAAAGCATCTAAAAATTTTTAAAGATGTAACTATTTCACACAAATATTCACAGATAACATACATATGCTTACTAGATCTTGTCAATGTGAATCTCAGGACTGGTTTGTTTCTTTTCACTCTGAATTTTTTTTTTCACTTTTAAGAGTTGACTTATCATTTTCAGTATAGAAATATATTTCTAATTAACACTTACTTTTCTATCAAAACTTTTAAAAATGCTCAGTATCTAATGGGAAATTATGGGATAAGAAGTAATGAAAAATATTGAATCTTACTGAAATTACCTTAAAGCAAATCTACATATAGTCCATATATCCTCATATAAAATATTTTATGGATTTGTGATGACATGAGTACAGAAATTGAGATTAAGTGTTTAGATATATAGCAATCGGATAGAGTGAAGTTCCGTCTGTTAAATACAATGGAAACTTTAAAAACTGGTTTGTATTGTGAATGGTTATTTATTCTTTCATTGGCATTTAGTGATTTAGTTTTTTCCACTTTTTTTTTATAAAAGTGTCAGTCCATGAATATTGGAGGGAAAATAATTTTCTAACTCATCTTGGATAGTTTTGAAAAACTATAAAGACTTAAAAAAGTCTTGGTTACTTTCATTATAAGCATCTTTCTAAACTTTCTGTATTTTATAATTATGTCCAATAAAGGGCACATAATGGAGAGTTTCTTACAATTGGAGCAACAAGACAAAGTGTGATGCTCTTAATGCTATAACTAAAGGCACACTGGACTTGAATTCAAGAGACAGTTTTACTAAAATTTAAATATTTTAAAACACTCTATTTGGTTAGACATAAGGGAAATCTTGATATGATGACTGCTTAAATCTGAATATCTGAACAAATTTTGCATGAATTTTACAAATTAGTAAAAGGAAAAAACAACAATGCAACTTCCATAGCTTTATCATTAGCTAGAAAATGAAGAGCAACTGAACACTTTTAGCAAAGTTACCTGGTGAGCACTTGGCATAGGCTTTTTTGGAATTCTATGGGAGAAGGGGATAGGTGGGTGGTTAATTTTGCAGAAAGAGAGAATTTGGAATAAAGGACCTAAAATGATGTGAAGGCATTCACTTAAAAGAAGATAATCCCTAAGTGGCAAGATATTAACAAGGAATCTCAGTGGGTCAAAGCATGACCACAGGGAAGGAAAATAACTATATGTGAGACCCTTAAGAAGACAGTATTTTGGTGGGGGATCAGTGTAGAGAGAATATAAAGAAAATGAAGTGTTCTCTTTGGATGTGGTGTTATAATGAGAAAAAATAAAGCAAGAAGAGGAAATTTAACATCTCTCAGTATAAAAGTACTCAAAAGACCCAAAATAAGAAGCAGCATACAACTCCATATGCAGCCTCCATTATCTAAATTGGGCTTCATTACACTAATGTTAGAGTGTTCTCTTATTAGGAATCTTGTAAGGATCCTCAAACTGAGAAGCTTGTCAACATAAATATAGACATAAGCATTCTTCATGTTATCAAAGCTCCTGAAAAAGGAAAATAAAAAAGGAGTATCCAAATACTTAACCTATTGAAAATTCACTCCTTTCCCTCAATGAAATCTAAACATGAAGCAAAATCAATTTCTAACACAACTTGAAGAATAAATTAACCTATCATCACATATACATTGGGGGTGAAAAGAAACTCTCTAAACATATATTTAAAATCTGAACATGGAAATGGAAATGGAAAAAATACATAAAGAAATAAAACGAGAGATTAATTTTAAAATGAACCATAAGAAGACTACATTACAAGATACCCAGAGAGAATATATTAAATTGAAATTTAATATGGAACTTTGAAGAAAAGCAGAAAAATAATTAAGGCAACAAAATTAAAGCATACAAATAAAAATTACCTGATGAATATATATTTATAATGAAGGGCAGGTAAGATGGTTCAGCATGCAGTGTATTTGAGGTTCCTGAATAAAAAGAATGAAACAATTGAATAGAAATAGTATTTCAAAATATGTTCCAAGAAAGCTTTCATAAGCTAAGAAGACCTGAATTTCCATATTGAAAAGACTCATAAAGTATTTTAGAAAGTGGATGTGGAATGGATAACCCTGAGAAGAATCCTATTAAAATGTTAGACTGTAAAGAGTTTTTTAAAAAATCTCATTTCCTATAGGCAAAAAAACTAACTATATTAGAAGAATAAGAAAGAATCTTAGTGAAAATTACAGAGAGGGCATAAAGTTAGGTCCAACTCCTTATGGAAATATTGAAAAAACAAAAACTTCCAGAATAAACTTGGTCTGAACACTGGAAAATAGTCAAATGTTTACAGAAGCCAAAACAATGTTCACTTAAGGAAAACAAACAAAAAACTTAAAATTGGTAGAAATGTTCCAGATGTGTTGGAGCATGACAACCATCCCAGTAACTTGAGAGGTTGAGGCAGGAGGATCACAAGTTTGAGGCCAGCCTTAGCAACTAAGCGAAGCCCTAAGCAACTTGGCAAAAGGAGGTTCTAGGGATGTGGCTTTGGGTTAAGCACCCTTGGGTTCAATCTCTGGTACCAAAAAAATGAAACAAAAAAATAGAAATGCTTCATGGTATTCTTTTTTCCCTTGTCTCTCACTTGGCTTGTCTTGAAGACCTAAGCTTTTGTTCCCAGTGTGGGGCTCTATATCCGTGATTCCAGAAGAAGTAGGACATAGAATAGATTCGTAGACACAGAATGAAGGACTGTGGTTGCCAGAGGCTGAGATGAGGGTGGAATGGGGAATGAGTGTTTGATGGGTACAGAACTTCATCTGGTGAACATATGAAATTCTGGAGATAGATGGTGGTGATGGTTGGCATACAGTGTGGACATATGGAATATCAAATAACAACATACATATAGTGGGTAAAAGTATAAATTTTATTATGTATATTTTGCCATAATTAAAAGAATAATAATTATCAAATTGTGATGGTTAATTTTATGTGTTACCTTGATTGGACCACAGGGTGCCCAAATATTAGTTAAACCCTAGTGTATCTGTGAAGATGTTTCTGGTTGAGAGTAGCATTTGAACTAACAGACTGAAAAGAGTGAATTGCCCTCCTCAGTGTGAATGGCCTCATTCAATCTGCTAAAGACCTGAGTAAAGCAAAATTTGAACAAGACAATTTACTCTTTCAGGCTGTGTATCAAAACTTAGAATAAAAAAGTATTTCTGCAACACAATTTATATGACAACTTAGTATTCATAAACTCTGGCGGCCAGCAGAAAATGGAATAGCATCTTTAAAATTCTGACAATGAAAGGAAAAACACATTCTGTCAACTCAGAGTTCTATAGCCAGCAAAAATATCCTTCAAAAATGAATGTCAAATAAAGATATTTTGGATAAAAAACAAAGTTGAAAGAATCACTGCTTGTAGAATTGTATTATAATATATGCTAAAGGAAATTTTTTTAAGCAGAGAAAAAGAGAGACAATATATGTGGAGCAAAAAAGAAGACAAAGCAAAATGTAAAAAATTGGTGAATCTTGAAAAAGTGTATGTTGACATTTCTAGGCTGTTCTAAATATATTGAAATTATCCAAAAAAAGTAAATTATTTACTTGCTTCCAAATAATATTTTATTAAATAAATAGGCATTTTTAAAAGTCTAACCATTATCTCATCAAATACAATCACTTAGAATACCTTGGTGAATATCTTTTCTATGCACATAATATGTGTGTATGTATATATGTGTTAAGTTTGTAAATATAATTAAGTGGGATCTTTTTGCTTTAGTTTTAGTAATGTCACTGAATAGATATTTGATCCTATGATAATATTGCTTAATGTTTGCTGAAATAAATTTCTGTAACTGGAAAATGGTCATAATAATATTCATTATACTTTTCTCAAAGGAAAAATATAAGAAAATTTCTTTGAAAACTCTTCAAAATTTTTAGTCTCCATAGAAACAAAATTTTGTAGAATTCTCATTGTAACTGCAGGGAGTATTGAGGATTTTTCTCTTACTACTAAAAGTGCTCAGTCGACACAAGTTCAGTTTTTAAGCCATGTGGGCCTCTTAAAACTATGTACTTCTAAAATTTGACCATTTAAAAATTTAGTTTACATATATGCCATATGTAACTATGTCTATTGCTCTATGGTCATGAACCAAACAAAAATGATTTGGTTGAGGATGGGACACATGCATGATGGTGGTCCTATAAGATTATAAGGAAGGTGAAAACTTCCTACTGCCTCCTGGTATGTGACAGAATGCATTACTCAGGTGTTCATGGTGATGCTGGTGTGAACCAACCTGCTGCACAGCCAGTCATACAATGCCATACATATACACTTACATACAGTACATGGTACTTGATAACAATAAACAACTATGTTATGGCTTTATATGTTTTATACTATTTTATCTTTATTCTAGAATATACTTCTACTTATAAAAACAGTATTTCATGTTATATCACCAACAACCTCAAAATCTGACATTTACCACATCTCTAGATTGCATCAAGAGGTCACAATGACAAGTGATTGACCTATATTATCTAGGTTTATATAAGTACATTGTATGATGCTTGCTCAATGACAAAAATCACTTAATATTGCATTTCTCAGCTCTAAACATATATGTGACCTTTTCGATTCCAATAACCATGTAGGATTTTTCCCAAAACCCTTGAGAGTATTTCATTCTGAGGCTTTCTTCCCAGTCTTTTTGAAAAATCTATTGTTTGTTTTAATTGTTATCTACTTTAGGCAGCAGAAATCCAAGACATTCATCTATAAACACTTTTGACACACCACCTGGGAAATGACTTAGCAATAGACCAGTTCCAACTCAGGTGAATTGAAGACAAACATTTTAGGCTGGTCTTCCTCTGAGCTACCAACAGAACCAATCAAATAATTAATTACAGTTTTTGACAAATGAGACCTGTTCTATATCACTAAGTACTGTGTAATGGTTAATTTGAACTGTCAACTTGATTGGATTAAGAAATGCTGATGATTAATAGGTTTCTGGTGTGCCAATGAGGGCGTTTCTAGGAATGATTGGAATGTGGGATAATGAACTGAAATGGAGACCCTCCCTAAACGTGGGCAGCACAGCTCTGTAGGATGGTGGATTACATGGAATAAAAGTTGGAAGAACAAGGAAGCAGATGCAGATGCAAGCTCAACTCTTCTTGAATGAGTTCTTTTTTTATATTTATTTATTTTGATTCACTGTATACAAATGGAGTACAACTGTTGTTTCTCTGGTGGTACACAACGTACACAGTCACACCATTTGCATAATCATATATGTACACAGGGTAGTGATGTTTGTCTCATTCTGTTATTTTTTCCTCCCCCACCCCGTCCCCACCCTTTTTTTTCCTCTAGACAATTCATCCTTCCTCCATTTTTGCCTCCCTCCTAACTCCCTTTATGTATCATCATCCACTTATCAGAGAGATCATTCGGCTTTTGGTTTTGGGGGGATTGGTTTATCTCACTTAGCATGATATTCTTCAACTGCATCCATTTACCTGCAAATGTCATAATTTTATTCTTCTTTATGGCTGAGTAATGTTCCATTGCGAATGGATTCTTAATCCCTGCTTTGATCATCTGAGAATATTGACACTCACTTCTTCACTCTTTCAAAGCAGACTCTGCCAGTGATTCTCCAGGTAGTTTCCAGAAGCCTTGGACTCGGACTAGGGTAGCAGTGTTGATCCTTTGTGTTCTAGGGCTTCCACCTCTTTGACTACACAGCTACTGGTTCTTCCAGCTCTCCAGCCTGCAGATGGCCATTGTGGACTATCCAGCTTCTGGTGGTGTAAGCCAATCTAATAAATCCCCTTTTTATAATCATGCTTCCTATTAATTCTATTCCTCTAGAAAACCCTGATTAACACGTACTGGGATTTAGCCTGTTATTTTATAGCTACTAGTGAGTTGGGGAGCAGAAGATGGACTGGGGAAATTAAAATTTCCAAAATTTGCTATTATTACCAAAATCAGCTTTCTTCTTCATTTTTTCCTCTTGAATAAGAGTTCCTCCATTTAGTTCATTGGATTAGACAAAGGGGAATGAAAGGAAGGGAGGTAGGATGGGAACATGAAAGACAGTAGAATGAATTAGACATAACTTTCCTATATCAGTATACCACCAGTGAAACTTCACATCATGTACAACCACAAGAACTGGATCCTAATCAGAATAAGTTACACTCCATGCATGTATAATATGTCAGAATACACTCTACTGTCAAGCATATGTAAAAGAATAAAATAAAACAAGAAAAAATAAATTAAAGAGTCCCCCAGTTTTCCTTGAAAAATGTTCTCGACTAAAGCAATGATCCATGCAGTGAAACTTATGGGAATTTCAATTTGATAGTATAATTTACTGGCATTAAAATTATACTATTATGCCAATAAAATATTTCAATATTGATATCCTTGATGCTCAGTAAATAAGTCATGATGCTGATATATCAAAAGAACTCAGCAGAGATTCCATGGATCCCATGGAGGACTGGCTTGTGGAATTCTATAAATCATACCAGAATTTCCATGCATTTGACCTCTCAGGAGCCACTTGAGTCCTTGAATGGATTGGTGACAAAAGAGTCTTTGTTGCTAGCTATGAAAACATGAAAAAAAATGAGATTCTTCATCTGATATTACCTCTCAGACTTTGTGTAAATAAAAACCAGGGCTTATTCCCAGAAAGAGATTTCAATGTGCGCCATGGAGGATTTTCAGACGAATCTGTCTTTGATCAAAAGCATGTGCCAGACACCAGGTTGCTGGTGACCAGTGGCCTTCCAGGTTGTTATCTGCAGGTGTGGCAGTTTGTAGAAGACAGTGATGTCATTGAGGCTGTCAGCACCATTGCTGTGCATGAAAAAGAGGGGACCTTCTGGCCTAGGGTGGCTATCTTCTCCTCAGTGGCTCCTGGAGTCCTCAATGGGGTACTGCTCAATGATCTGAAGATTGTGGATCTGGAATCCCAGAAAGTCACACACAGCTCAGGCATCAGTGACAGTGAGGAGCTGAGCAGCCTACAGGGCCTAGATACGGACACCATTGCTTTCTTGCTGCACCTCTGGTCATCGGGGGCTTGTTGATATCTGCCAGAAGTGGGCGCCATTGGAGAATATTGGCCCCAACCCTGAGTCTGGTGGAAAGAGATGGTGTGCAGAAGTTAGGGGCATGGGCCAAAGCCCAAGGTCCTGCATTGCAAGCCTTGACTCAGAGGGACAGCTCCATCTCCTTGATACCTGGGATCTCTGCCATCCTATGAGCTCTGTTCAGGGCCCAGTGTCCACACCTAGCCCCAACCCAGAGCTGCTGAGAGTGTCATAGGCCCCAGTCCTGGACAACTGCTTAGTCATCTCAGGTTTTGATGGGACAGTTCAGGTCTATGAGGTCACATCTTGGGATGGAATGGGGATCCAGGTGGAACCTCTCTTCACTCACAGAGATCATATCTTCCTCAATGAAAACAAGATGAACACTGCTCCACAGGAGACCACCCACACCTGGCATCCCTGCAAACCTAGGACTTTGTTATCAGCAGCAAGTGATGCCTCCCTGCATGTGTGGGACTGGGTGGACCTTCGTGCTTCCTGCTGACACCAGCATCTTCCTGCCCTGGCCTTCAAGAAGAAAGAGAAGGAGCCGCTGAAGTGGCAGGACACTGGTTCAGTTCTTGAGTGCTTCAGATCCCTGCCACCAGCTGTATGGTCTTGGCAAGTCAGCCTATCTCTTGCCACCAGTTTTCTTTTCTGTAAAATGAGGATAGAAATAATTACCTTGCTGGACCTTATGGTGCACACATGTAATCCTAGTTGCTTGGAAGGCTGAGGCAGTAGGAAACAAGATCAAAGCCAGCCTTAGCAACTTAGTGAAGCCCTAAGCAACTTAGTGAGATCCTGTCTCAAAGTGAAGGATGAAAAGGGCTGGGGATATGGCTCAGTGGTTAAGCTCCTTTAGGTTCAAGCCCTTCTACCAAAAAAGAAAAAGGAATTACCCTTTCAGGGTTCTTGGGAAGGTTAGAAGTGATATAAAGAACAGTTTTTGTAGGACACACGGCACAATAAATTAGTTCGTAGTCACTGTTAGATCTGAGGGCTCCACTTTCCCCAGTGTGAAGCGGCAGTGTCCTCTTCACAGTATCAGAGTAAGAATCAGAAGAGCTTGTGAATGTAATTGTGTTATGTGAACTTTTTTTAGAGAAGAAAAAAATGTATTAGGGCCAATAAACATGAATAAAACATCAACCTCAGGAATAATTAAGACAAGATTGTGCCATTTTTTTGCCTATCAGATTGCCAGATGTTAAACCCTTACTGTTTTGAGCTGCTGATGGAGGTTCTGTGATACTCTGTGAAGGGCGCAGAGGAGAGGCAGGGCCTTCATCCCTCTGTGTTGTACCTTGTGCATTTGAATCAGAGGGCATACATCCACACATCCTGTCCCCTATTAAAGGATAGTTATATTTTCCTCATCTTTTGCTATTGTGTGATGAACAACGTCCCATGAACAATATTGGACATACTCCTAAAAATAAAATTGCTGAAGTAGAGGATTTATGCAACTTTAGGTTTTATAAACACGGCCAAGTTACCCTCCTTTAGAGATTGCTTTGTTTTCTACTCCCATCAACAATGATGCCTGTCTCCTGCCTCCTTGCTAACAAAGTCTACTTAGTGCCTTTTGGCCTTCGCCAATCTGATGAATGAAAAGTCACTACTCATAGCCTTAGTTTGCATTTCTCTTATGTGAGAGGTTGGGACTCTTCATAAACTTAAAAGTTTGGGGGCAGCTGGGCATGGTTTTGCATGCCTGTAATCCCAACGACTTGAGAGGCTGAGGCAATAGGATCACAAATTCAAAGACAGCCTTAGCGACTTAGCAAGACCCTATCTCTAAATTTAAAATGTGGCTCAGTGGTTAAGACGCTTGGGTTCAATCCCTGGTACAAAAAAAAAAAAAAAGAAAGAAAGAAAAAAGAAAAATTTGGGGGCAAATAGTTCTAAAGCTGGAGTGTGGAAATAGGGAAATAGGTGTTGATGCTCAGTTCCAACCCCAAAAGTAGGAAGTTCAAACAGATCCTGAGCTGTCCTCCTCTTGGTCCTCACTGAAACATGCCAGGGTGGTGCTTTGTATGCCTGTCCTCCAAGGGAATAGAAGAGAAGGACATTTCCTTTTGGGGGCTCCACAAGCATTTCCGTTTAGGGATCCATAGCAAATATTAAAACTATTGCATTTTTTAAAGAATCTTTTTAAGGAAAACAAACAAACGACAACATGAAAAAGAACTCAACAGTTTATGCAAGGTAATCTGAAGTTTTCAAATATGTTTATATTTAAGAAGAGAGGAAGTAAATGTCTTCAGATATTAATGTCATAGGCTGAAATGCATTCCTTCTAAATTCAGATGCTAAAGTCCTAATCCCTAGTGCTTCAGAATGCGACTGTCCTTGGAGCTAAGGCTTTTAAATAAAGAATAACTTAAGATAAAATGAGGTCACATGGGAGGTAGTTAACACTGTATGGCTGGTGTCCTTTTAAAAAGAGACGAGGACAGAACCACACAGAGGGAAGACCAAAGGAAGACACAGGGACAGAATGTCCACCTACAAACACAGAAGAGGGCCTTCAAAAGAAACCCACCCTGGAGGCACCTTGAAGCTTGGACTTTTAGACTCCTGAATTGTGAAAAAATAAATATTCTTTCAGTCATCCAGTTTGTGGTAGCTTGTTATAGCAGCTAGGAGAATTTGCTTTCTTTCTTTGCCATGTAAGAAAAATACTAGCAGGTGACCATCTTAGAACCAGTAAGTGGGCCTTCACCAGGAACTGAATCTGTTGGAGACTTGACCTTGGACTTTGTCCTCTAGAACTGACTGTGAGAAATAAATCTTTTTTTTTTTTTAAGTCCAACCAGGTTTTGGTATTTTGTTATAGCAGCCTCAACAGACATATTTCACAGATGATTGACTATTATGGCATTTTTAATCTAAATACATTAAACTATTATATTCTGAATTAGCATTATATTCTAATGCTATTTATATATTTCTGAATTAAAATTATATTCTAAAATAGCATTCATTGATTTTTTTATTAGAAAAGTGAAGCATGACCATTGTAGGAAATTTGAAAATCACAGTTACATTTTAAGAAGCAACTTTCTTAGTCAAACTGTCACCAACACTGATCCTACTGTTATAGCCATTAATGCTGCTCAACCACTTAATTCCTGAGCTTCAAGGACATCAATGAACGATTTACATATAGCATTGGAGTGAGACCGAATTTCTAACCCTCTTACAGATTAGAAATCTGACACAGAAACTTCGCAGACCTAGTAAGTGGCAGAGCTGGCATTAAGCCCCTTTATGTTTGAAAAAAAATCTATGTATTGTTTTGTTTGTTTAACCATGATTTAGAACTTCTAATTGTATTAGTGTGCTAGAGCTGCTATAACAAGCTGTAATAGTAATAGGAGATGAGGCCTTATCTAATCCTAATCACCTCCCTAAAACCTCATTTCCTATTACTATTACATTAGCTTACATGGTTTCAACTTATGAAGTTTTTGAAGGATACAACTATTCAATCCATAAAAGCATTATGTGTTAGAACACATCTGTCAATGACCATGGGGTATATACCTGCACTCCAGGTTAGGCTTATTCAGCTTACAGCAGAAGGGAGATGCAAACAAGAGGAAACACAGACTCTCATGATGAAAGAGAGTTGGTAGGCTCTTTTGGTGGCACTTCAACATGTCCAGGGTAATTCTAAGGAGGGCTTATGGAAAGCAGTGGTCCATTCAGAATTGGGTGTGATCCAGAAATGGAAAATACTGCAATCTAGTATCAATTTTTAGTAATTGGTAAAAATTTGGTAATTTTTAGCAAGAGATGGGGAAATTACTGCAGTAGTGAAGCTTTTGCCAATGAAGAAACAAGTCACTCTTCTCAACTATGTAGTGTGCTTAGGTTTCTTTGTGGTACACGGTGTCCTTTCCAGCTAGTTTCATCATAGCATCTCTGCTTCACTGCCATTTCCTCCAGAGTCACACTAGGGCTTTGTCTGAGTATGGTTTATATTTTGTGAAAGTTTTTGCTTTTGTCCATGTTCAGTCGGGAATATCCAAGTCTGGTCCTCAGCTTCTACCTCATAGCTGCAAATGGCTTTCCTTCCTTCTTTCCTTCCTTCCTTCCTTCTATCCACCTTGCCTTCCTCTTTCTCTCTTTGTCTCTCTCTCTCTCTCTCTCTCTCTCTCTCTCTCTCTCTCCCTTCCCCTCTCTTCCCTTCCCTTTCTCCTTGTTTTTCTTTCTTATAGCTTGGGAAATACTGACAGATGATTATGGCATCACATTTCAATCCCAAAGTTACTCTATACAACTATCAATCTGTGCAAAATAGGCCATTCCTTTCAGCAAATGCACTTCCACACAATTAGCACTCAAATGTAGTTTATTTATTTATTTTTCAAACATAGTTCTTAAATAATTAAATAGGACTATGCTACTAAATGCTCTTCTTCAAAATAAGATTGTCCTTTCACAATTCCACAAATTCCTTTATAAGGAATACATTCATAGTCATTATGAGCCTGAAGCACTGTCACACCCAGTTATGAGTTTACAGGTAGTGTTCTTAATAAGTGTTATTTCTTGAACTACATAATGAGACGGACTCGGTTTATTGGCAATCCTGAATGGTAACCAATGGATTACTTTTGAAATCAACGTCTGAAAATGGTTTGCTTGTTGAGTAGGGAGAGGCTCTGACACTGCAGCCACCTCTTTCCTTCCTCTGAAAGCAACATATGACGGGAAGAGTATGGAGGAGAAGGGGAAGGGAATCTCAAAACCTTGTCTAATTTTTCCTGAGCCAAGCACTTGGCTGCCCTCCTGAGATCCCCTAGGGCCTGTGTGTCAGGGTGCAGATGTGAAATGAGATGCAGAAGACATTTGGAGAGGGGTTGCTTTAAATTACTTTTTGATAGCAAGGGATAAAAATGTTACCTTTCTCTTCTTATCCTGATGGTGAACTGGAATCTAGCAAAGTTTCAAAAATTAGAGGACTCTCACAGGGCCTCATTGAAAGAAGGCAGGTAATGAACAGAAGCAATCTTTAAAAGTCACAATCAGAGGAGAATGATGTAGAGTTTGCAATTATGAGTTAGAGAAAGTTGAACTGTGAAGGATCTGAATTCGCAGGAGGCAAGTATCCAGCTAAGGACTCCACTAATGAATTCAAAAAGCTGTTCTTGCTTCGAAAATGTCAAAGAATAAGATTCGGTTAGATCATATAAAAGGAAACACATAAAAACTCAGCAGCTAATGATGGTAAGGAACACTTGAGTCACTTAGATATTGATTTAGAGAACTTTTTTCTATTGGATAAAGGAAAAAAATAGATGCTTGCTTCTAAGGCTAGCAGATTTGGGTTATAAATCCATATGAAGATTTGGTAAATCAAATAAATTCTAATCTCTAAGGTAAAAAATTAAAATACTTGGATAGGCTAAGAAAGACCTCAGGGAAGAGTGGCCCATATGATCAATGTACAAAGAGTGGTTAAATGGTAGTTAAGATAGCCAGGGCTACATTTAGTTATCTGTGTAGAGCACCACAGAACCAAGACAACAGCATTTTGGGCTTTTTGTAGAAATTATCATTTACCTGAAATAACAAAGGCCTAGAATCTCCTACCTTAAGTTGGATAGAAGTGAAAAAAACTCCAGAGTTCTTTGGAATTCTGGAGAAAATTGAAGAGAGTCATTTCCATTAATATGAATTATTTATTAGGTGTAAATTAACCTACTTAGTCTTAGGCATTGCAATTGTTCCATGGAGGACCAAGATAGAGAATTTAAACAAACTGAAGGAGTCTGGCAATTCTTCCTGAAATCCCCAAGTTTTGTTTTCCAGAGTCCACAACTATTCCTTTCTGCTCTGTTTGTCTCATCTCTGGGGAACCTTCCCCAAGTGCCTCAGGTACACAGCTACCTGTGAGAAACAGTCCCTATCCACTATTAAAATGTGCTTTGGGGAAATGTTGTGTTAAAGACATTCACATTGAGGTGTAACTGATCAAAATTTGTGTTAACGGTACTTCAACAGGTGGAAAATCTTTGTAAAGCAAAGGTGTGAAGCTTCAATGGAGGGTTTCAGATGGGAACCATTAGGTGGGACTGGCTTGTGGTACCTCTCTATGAAATCCCAATAGTATCCATGTGTCCTCTTATCCTCCACGTTGGGCTTGCTTTACTCCCTCCCCTGTTCCTGAGAGGCCTATTTTAAAATCGATGGGGCTAAGTGAGCGCAACTACAACCCCTGAAGGCATGTTCATGGTTTTAAAGACTTTCCATTGCTGAAAATAAGACACCATGAATTGAAGACCAATTGGATGCAAAGCATGCCTAGGCACAATTAGGAAAAGAAAATTGGAAAATTAAGCAAAATGGTAATAGAACTCAGCAAGACATTACTGGGTACTGATACAGTTAAATGAAACAGGCAAGGAGTTGAAAAGGGAAGCTGCAGGGAAATGAAATAGCTGCCGGTTTTGACAAGGGTGAATCGATTCAAGGAACCAACCCTTTCATTAATTTGAAATCCTCTGCCATAACCCAAAGTGACTTAACAAGAAAGTTATGCAATTGGACTTGCACAGTGAGTGGGGCCCCAAGAAGCATTCATGATAAGGTCACTTTACAATCAGGTATTCCAAATGTCAGATGAAATTCCGGGGTCACATTGAAGGCATATTCTAAATCTAAGAGGGTAATGAGGCTCTGGACCAGTTGTCCTCAGAACATCTTGAAGTAGCAAAGGCTCTGGTATTTTCTCCCCTTCAGATCAAGATCAAGATTCAAATGATCTCTTTTTTTTGTTTTCTTTTGGCATATATTATTTATGTAAAATGTGGGATTTCATTGTAAGCCAAATGATCTTCAAAATTTCTTCTACTGAAACGTTCTTTTTGGTCCTGTGATCTCTGAGTGGGGCTGTAGAGAAAGATGCCAACGATTAAAATTCATGCTTAATGGAGAACAGGAAAGAAACTAAAATTCCTGACCTTCTCTGTTGATAGAAAGAAATGCAGGCAACACACTACATTTAATGCAGTAAATGTTTTTAATTTCTATTTTGAACCTTCCATCATCCTGAAGTTGTAGATATGGGCAAGTACAAAATCCGAAAAATGCACATAGTGGTTCATTATGTATCAGTCTACTACCTGTTTTCAGAGGAAGTTTAAACACACCATTATAGGAAGAAAAAGGGATAGATTGTATCTGAGGAATGGTATAGATAGAAGGGAGTGTTTGAAGAGTTAGTCCAAAGAAGGTGACTGACCAAATCGTCACGTGCATGTACTAATATTTAACACCAAACCCCACGAATTGAGCATAAGCATAATGCACTGGTATTTAAAAAATGATCACACACAGGTAAGGCTCATCACATTTTCATTCATTCATTAGAAGAGTTCATTATATTTTCAAGTTTTCACCATTCTTCCTCTCCTCCTACCTTTTTAAGGAAAAGCTATTGGCCAATATGTTACATCAAAGTGAAGGATAAGCATTATAAACATAATCAACTACAATGCCTCTAATTGGTATTGGGTTCTATAATTTCTTACCAAATGGAAGGAGAAATTAGAAGTAATTTAATGTTGCAAAAATGTTTGTAATCTGAAGAAGGAATTTGTACCAGGATGTATCAACCCGGAGCTCCTCGGTTTTACAAAGACAGTGCCTTTGGGTAAAGCAACTGTGCTTTTGAGAGGAATTGAGTGATTATCACAAGCCTGGACTTCAGAGGCTGTTTTCTGAAAACAAAACTAACTAACAAAATAATAAAAAGAAAACCTAACAGAGTGGCTCTAAACTGCCGCTCAGCACGTTAGCCCACTTACCTAGCCAAGCATTCCTTGGAACAAGCCCCCTATGGGCTTTATTTAACAAGAGAAGTACTTCTAGTCACACTGGCACATCTTTAGTGATTGTTGGTTTAAGAGGAATTCAACAGAACCAGCAGGACAAAGTGATCACAGTTTTGATTCCATGGTCCTAAACCATGGAAAAGAGTTCCATACCTAAGATTCATCATCTTCCAAATTCCATGGGGTCTCTATCCAAATTATCTGCATATTTCTTCCACTTCTTAAAATGCTTTATTTAAAGGGAACATGTTTATCGACGTTACTTAGAACTTTCTTTGTATACTAGGCTTATATGAAAAGCATGTAATAGCAAAGATTATTTTACTTTTGTAAGCTTTTATTTTATATTTGAAAAATAAAATCATATATATCATTGTCAAAAGGCCTAGGTATATTGAATTATTGAATTCACTTATAATTTAAATCTCTCTAACGTTTCTTTCAGTGATTGGCTGGAGAAACTGGTCCATCTTGGAACTGAGAGCTGTAGGGATTTTAAGCCAAATGTCACTTCTCTTATGAACCGACACTGGAGACCTGGAGCTGCAGGAAGACGCTGGTTTGTATCACACTGACACAGAGAAAAACCCTGTGTCTGCTATCATCATAGGAAGTTTTCTTTGTCCAAAGTGTGCCACCCTGATTACACTGGATGCACTCTTGTCCGGAAGCCATCTCAGATCATTAGCAAGTTTCTCTTTGACTACCTCTCATTTTTCTTTTGCTCATTTGTCTCTCTCACAAACTATTTTTCCTAAAGATATTCATTATCTTTATGGTATTCCCATTAGCTCCAAACCCTCTCCAATATTCTGCACCCATCTTTTAACTTTCTGTTTTTCTTCCAGAGGCCAATTCAACTTAGTTTATTAAAATTATTTATATCTGTTATGTTAAAAGCACTGTGCTTAAGACCCAAAGGTATAAATATGACCAGAATTTTTAACAATTGTTAGCTATATATGGTTAGCTATAATGGATGGACCATTTATTCCTTCCTTTGTCATATTTGTTCAGAGGGAGAAAAGAAAGCCAAAGGACCTGGTGACATTAATTCTGGGTAGCAAAGAACAACTCCTCCCAGATATGGTGGTTTCTTGTAATTGCAGGCAGGTCTTAGGTGGGTAGGAGACAGCCAAGAGCATTTAAGTCCCCATAACATGGAAAGGAGTAGAGGGAGGTAGAGGAATAAGAGGCTTATTGTTCCTAAAGGGCAAAGAAACAACTTTATAAATAATCCAAATATTAGTTCCTCTAGAGAGAATTAACCTATGGTGTCTCCAGGGGAAGTTAATATTTTCTAATACGTAGGAAGCTTAGTTTATGTGTGACAGAGTTCTCACCTGGGAATTCAACTAGTGTGTTCTCTGAACTGGAATGAAAAGACCCACAGTCAAATTGATTCATTGGCTTTGAGCAATCTACTCCAGAATCCTGTGGTCAATAGATCCAGGGTTAATTTTAAGGCACATTATGTGTTTACAAACACCAGAAATATGCCAAATTGACCAAAGCTCTCTTTTTGTGAGGCTGGGTTTTCTAAAGTATAGTGAATGCTAAATCTGGGGGAAAAAATATCTATCCAGGTACTTTCCATACACTGTCACTGTGACACCATCAGAGTCATACCTAACTTTCCAAAAAAGCCCACCATAAATCATCTTCTTGACCTGAAGGGTTTGATTTATCCCAATATACCATTTTCTTGCCTACTTTAAAAAGTAAGAAGCATTGCTCTTTCAGGTGGATTACATTAAACAACAATGTTGAGTGATTTCTCAGAGACCAGGGTTCTATCTGCTGAGACATTATGAGAAGACATTTGTTATTAGAAAAAGCTGCAGAATAATTCTGTGGAGGTTCACAAAGATGTTCTTTACTCGTACGAGTCCAAGGGAAAAGAAGTTTTAAGATAGTATAGTATGTAGAGTATAATTACAAAGGTAAACACACAAGTTTAGGAAAACTCACAAGTGAAACTTTAATGTCCAAATTTGAGTTCCCCAAACTCTCCCTCTAACATGCACACACATATATAAACATCTTTATATAGATGTAAATGAATCATGTAAATTGTGGAGCATTATTATATAATAATATCATATTGTACAATACATTACATGAATCATGAAAATATAATCTCCTTTCCCATAGCCATCTCATTGATATTAATGGCAACACTGTCCTTTCAGTTTTTAGACCAAAAGTACTCCTCTATTCTATTTTTCAATCTCCTCATTCAATTCATTCACAAATACTATTTTCACTTCATTCAAAGTATTATCAGGATCTGATCTTTTTCTAATGTCTTCATATGAACTATCTTCTCTTGGCCTTTCTATGAAGCTCTAAGTCACTCTTCTAGGTTAAACAAGCACATTTTTTGCCTATTCTAAATTCAAATAGTCAGAAAACACATTTTTTGAAGCCTGAAGATATAATAGCTCTCTATAAAAACAGCCTAGTTTAATTTAACTGAAACAGTGGCCTTGGAAAGCCACTGATCTGATACCTTGCTGCATGGGGAAACCAGAGCAAGAGAATCAGCACATGCACATAGCAAATTGATGGTCTCGTGTGTCCTAGTAACTTTTCTTGTGCTCCTGGCCTATACTGTGTTGTAACAGATGTCTTTGTCACCCAAGCACCCTTAAAGTAAAGGACTAAAAACAGATCCCTTGATTGATTGCCCTTCAGTTGATCTTGCTCTTGGATCAGGTTAACACCTGATTGAGATGCCTTGGGAATCAGCATTTCTCACCAGTGTCAACTACTGAGTATTTTTAAATATATTTTAAAGCTATCTATTTTTCTTCTTTTTTTGTAGAGTTCAGTGTGGTAACAAATAGGTTGAAGCTGGTGATGGAATTCCTATGGAATAAAAAGGAAAATTCTACACTCCCAATAATAATACTAATATAGGTTTTATTACAAATGTTGAGAATGAATGAACAGTGCTGCCTGTTGTTCAAGAGAGAGGGTAGGGAACCATACCCAAAATGTCAATAAGATAGCTAAAGAAGTATTCTACTCTGATCTTACTCCTGAGACCCATTTAAGTAGATTTAATACTAAGAAAAGTCTTCTCTAATTTAGATCTGAAAGGAAATTTTCACATAAGTTAGTCCAGTATTCTTCCTTGGATGATGAGGAATAAGAGGCTCAGGAGGGCAAACTAACTTTTTTCAATTTTTTCCACTAGTGAGAGATTGAACAGGGTCTGGAATCAAGCTCTTGGGTATCAGTGTTTTTTCTACTGACCAACATAGTGAGGTCTGGAAGGACTTATTTATGAGTGAAATTTTTCAACAAATTTCTACAAATTCCTTTGGGTTCCAATTATAATTTTACTTTTTTCAATCCCTTATTACAAATCTATGACACCTTACACACTATTATCCAAAGTACATAATTTAATCAACTTTTTCAGAAATTTCTTTTTTATTCAGTAGCCTCTACATGTTTATATTTTGTACATATTTAATTCCACACAACTAGGTGCATAATAAAACAAAAAAGTAAATATTTCTTCCTTCCTGGAATTTCTCATGCCTCTCTAATTGCTTTAAACCCAGTCTATAAATCAGTTCAATCTGTCATTTCACTTTTTATGACTGCCATGCTTTAGGTCATTTCCAGAATGGTCTCATTTCACTCCTCTTCTCAGTATGTCCTGGAATGATCCTTTTGCAGGATCAAAGGCTTAAGGTGCTATACATAAGCTGGGATTCTGATTGAGATTTAGAGAAAGTTGATGATGTGCTACTGTTCTATGGGCTGCATATAGCTGTGCTTCCAAAGAGAGCATCCAGAGAGTCAACCAAACCAATTTGGTCAGAATGATTGCTAGATACATGCCAAATGTGCACATTCCACTGGGAAGTAGTCTAAGGGTAAGACTGAAGCCAGGAAAGAAAAAGCATGTTCAGAACAATGATGCATAGGAGGTAGACCTAGAACCTGAGGTGATCCGTGTAGCCTTTTCTGTGGATAGCAATAGGCGTAGATATTAAGGGACATTTGAGAGGCATTACCTAGGTCTGCTAAATATTTCTGCCTCTCCTCTCTGACTCCCTGAAAAATTTTCCAGAATAAATTTTGAAAAGCACTGATTTCATTATGTTTCAATTTGCAGTTATCTTTGGTCACAGGAGTATTTGTTCTTTGGGGTCTTTGTCAACTTGAGTAACAATAAAGAACATGCTCCTATTTCCATCCCATTGATGAGTTTTTAGGGAACTTGGCACCCACAAAGAATCAACTTCTGCTGTTTCTAACTGCTAAGGTCCAAGGTTGTTGACTGTTACAACATAAATTATCCCATCAATCTGACATAGACTTCTAGAAGCCTTGGGTGCCACCTGCACACTCAGGGAATTTCCCATGGGTAAAGAGGAATAACGTTTTCTCCATGTTCATCTGGAAACAATTTCTCCTATGTGCTAGAACTGTGCATCCAGACCAGTTCACTAAAACCTAGTTGACCAGAATGTAAAATTCAAGAGGGAACTCACAAGTGAGGTCAGGCAAACTGTGATGAAAAGTAGTTTGGTTCACATGGAGGAATCAATCATATTGGGGATGTCACTGGGGTGGCCTCTGCTATCTCTATGAATAGATTAAGATTGTCCCTCATATGGAAAATCCTTAAGTTATGTCTCCCAGACATTGTTCTTCACCAAGGTCAGAGTGAGTCAATGGAAGGTGTCTGAAATATATTTCTAAGGGGAACATACTCAGGCTCTGTACATCCCTCTTTCTTTCTCACCTTCTGATATCTTACTCATTTTAGTATCTTCTGTATTAGAACACAAACAGTAGAATTTTGGGAAAACAAATAGAATAATTAAAATTCAGAAAATAAAAACAATTTTTAACAATACCCAGATACAGAAGAGACTAACATTCAGTCAAGAAAGCATGGTCCTGGTCCCAGGATTGGAAAGCTAAGTTTATCCTGCCTTCCCACTTAACTGCCAACCTGCCATATGTAGGTTATCAGGCTCTGGTTCAGCCCTAATATTCCTTGGCTCTAAGCCATCTTTTTACTAATTACTGTGGATAATCAGGTCAGTTGTTTCATTTATATATACTTTTAGAGTCCCTAGAATGTATTGTACTCTAATTTTGACAAAGTTAATAGGAAAATTACCTATTGTCAGAACTGTTTGTTTTGAGAAAAGTTAAAATGAAAAATTTAATCACCATTAACAATTCTAGTACTTTAAATTTTATTGTTCTTCTGAATCTTTTTTACACCATGGTTTGGATTGTCCCTTAATAATCCATAATTGATGAGAAAAAGAAACTATATTTAGACTACTGATTAGAAATACTAATATGTGATGATTCCATCAAATCCTATCATTGGTTGGTAGTTAGAAAGGCACAAACGGATTCAACTAAAGTCAGATTTGTCTTAACACATTAAAATAGTAAAGATAAATTATTCATCCTAAACTATCTTTTTGAGCGAGTCATCTAATCATCACTTTTGTGGGATTATGACATCTGCATCTGGAAGTGTGATTTATTATGTTATACATGGAAACACAATATAGAACTTCCCGAGTATTGTTACCCTGTGGGGATTTTTTATTTTTTATTTTAGCCAACAATTCTCTTCAATAGGTATTTGTATTTGTCAGGGTCAGCTGGAGAGCTGGAAGAGCCAGCAATGGCCCAATCCAAGATGCAGAAGCCCCAGAACATGAAAGATCAACAGTGCTACCTGAGTCTGAGACCAAGGCTTCTGTAAACTACCTGGAGAATCACTAGCAGAGTCAGCTTTGAAAGAGTGAAGAAGCAAGAGTCCCATATCCTCAGATGATCAGAGCAGCAATCAAGAACCCGTTCAAGAACAGTTGAGCTTGCATCTGCATCTGCTTCCTTGTTCTTCCAGGTTTTATTCCATCCTATTGGGCCATGCTACCCACACTTAGGGAGGGGCTCCACTTCAGTTCCTATCCCACTTTCCAATCATTCCTAGACACACCCTCACTGACACACCCAAAAGTCTCTTAATCATCAGCATCTCTTAATCCACTCAAGTTGAAAATTCAAATGACCCATTACAGTATTCTTTGTGTTTTAGAGTGTACAAGAAATTGGAACTTCCTGGTCTCCACAGGTTTGATGATTGTTAGATTAAGCAATTAAATATTCACTTATTCATGGCAGTTCCTGGGTGAAATGATGAGTAGTCTCCTTTTTGAATGACAGCCTACATTCCTCTCAAAACAGATCCATGAAAGTTTCTATGCAGAAAGCAGAAATAATGAATGGTGGCATTGAGCAGGGAAGTATAAAAAGTTAGTGCCAGGGTACACTGCTGAGTTAGTCACCACTATGAATGACCAGTGCTTTATCCCATAGGATCCAAGAAATCTAAGAAACATGTATGAGATTTTTCCATCCAGGAAAAGAATGAAAGAAACATTTATTCATCATCTCTGATCCTCCATAATACAAAATTTGCCCTAAGTTCGAATATTAATAATTTTGCATTTTAAGATTGTTCATACATAAGTCTGTAGTAGATCCCTGTGGGTGTCCTATGGTACAGACTAAGAGAAGCTCCAAACCAGAAACAGAAGAATTTAAGGGGCTTTTGTGCTGCACCTGTATGGAACTGGTTGAAGACCATGTGGAATTTATTACTAAAAATATGGCTTAAATAAGAGTTAAAGCTAAAAATATTTAAATATTGGGCAAAAGGGAGCTAAGACAGTCTGTCTTAGTAACCCTTGAACTACCTATATATGATATCCTCCACTAAATTCAATCCAGTAGAGTGGTCTATTCAAGATGGTAGCCAGTAATAAACTGCAAGTAATTGATCCAAAAGAGAAGAACAAACCACCATCTTCACTGAAGCCAGATAGTCATGAAGTCAGATTGGTATTTATCATTGTCCTCCACCCTCAATTATTCTATCACTCACCCTTCACCAGCTCCTCAATTAGCCTGTGAAATTTGCTTGAATAGGACTTGAGTTTTTCTCTAAGTATTCAGTGCCTTGCTTATAGGATGTTGGTTCCTCAGTTGTCCATTAGCCATAATCAGTGTAAATGAGAGCACCAAGAGAGGTCACAGTGATTCCTCTCTGTTATAAAGCTAGACTACAAGCTACTCAAAGTAATTAAAATCAATTACCACCACTAGCATTATAACTTGGGCTTTGTTTTGGTTGCTTTTGATCTGGTTGCTATTAGAAGTCCTAAATAACCATGTGGTAGGTCAAATTCTTTGGAACTCTTAACTGTGCCCTCTGCAAAAACAATTTCTTATGTTAGGACTTATAATGTAGCAGAGTCTAAGTTTGCAGGAATGGGGAAGGGAAATTTTGCAGGTGAGCATCTGGAAACCATGGTGAAAGGGACCGGTCCTACTTCTGTCCCTTTCTCTCCAGAACTATGTATTAAGCTTTGAGAAATTCAGCACCAGAGTGGGGAAATCCCAGGTATATAGAACTATGTTTTACCATTGATCCTGGACTCTGGAGGACAGCCACAGTTGAACTTGTCAGAGATGACAGTTCTGCTCAAAGCAGCTCATTCTTTCCTACCTAAAGTAAAGGAGTGCCCCTGGAACCACTGGGGCGTCTAGGTCACACATAGTTAGATCATGACAGCATGCACTCTTTGGTGAGCCTTCCAACCACATCCTCAGTATTAGTAAGTACACTTAGTGTCTTATCTCCTCTTCATTTATAGTATAAACAGAATTATCATGTCATGATTTTTAAAAAGCCACCCCACTAACCTATTGGAACTAGGAAATCTTAATACACTGATGGTTGTTCATGGGTCAAGTCTCATAGCTGTCCTCTCACCCAACCAAAACAAACTCTAGAGAGTTCTACATAGACTTACTAATTACCACTTGCACATTTTAGCCAAGATTTCAATGCAGTAAGTATGTATGCTCTCTTCTTGAAGAGCAGTAGGTTATGCTAAATCCTGAATCTATTATCTGACATGGAGGTAATATAGGATAGTGAAGTAGAGGCTCACCTTGTAGCCAGAAAGCAGCATCTAGAGAGGTACCTGTTTTAAGTGACCATTCACAGAATCATTAAGCAAAAGAAATCTTTAATTCTTTATACAGGGGCAGGAGATTCTTGTGCTGGCACAAGGGATTCAGGGGGCTTTGGAAGTTTAATATTCTTAAGCTCAGCTACCAACTTTCTACAACCTAGGTTTCAGGACCCAACTTTTTTTTCTTTTAGGTGTCTGACATTGACATAGAAAACCTGTCAGAGTTGCACACTAAGTCTTCTTGTCAGCTCTTTCATGCTTAAAATTAAATTCTGGAGCTCATTTTTAGCACTGTCTCTCCAGAGGTGATGGGGAGAAGAGTTTCCTTTAACCCTGCAATAGAGCACTCTGATTTCTCAGCCTTCTCTGAATTGATAGCTGTCCGAGTAAGTTTTTCATTTTCTTTTGTCGTGATTTTCAAAGCAGCTACGAAATTTTGATCTAGTTCATAATTCTCATAATTAAATCTTTCTCCATAGTGTTTAAGTGTTCCAGCTATCCTATAATCTTGTGCTTCATATCCCACATGCACATTATCCCAATTTAACAATGGTAAAAGTCTTAATAATTATGATATTTTGTGCCACAGGTTAGCCTCTAACCCACTTCTCAAACTAACACCATTAATCTGGGTTTTTCCCAAACAGAAATAAAACAAAGACTTATGAACCAGTGTATTATCTGTTTAAGAAAATGTGTCCAGGGAAAAAAGAATAAATGACAATGTAAATGAAACCAAAAAGAAGGCAAAGTCAGTACAGAAACATACTATCTATTTGATCAATACTGAGAGTAACTGGTTGCTCAGTACAATGGGGTATTTTAAGAAGACTTATAAAACATCTAATAAAGAAGGGAGAGACAAATATTCAACCACTACCTTCACTCCTCACTCTAATATACAGTTTACTGTGAAAAGCAGAAAAAAAAATTAGAAATCTAAGTCCCCATTTGCACTCCAGCTCCTAGGGTGGTACCTAGGATTTGTGTATAACTGACCTTCTGGAGAGTCTGATACACACTAACATTTCTGGGTCACTGGACTATAGCAGGGCTATGCATATTAATCCACAGAGCTATCATTTTTGCAAATAAAGTTTTATTGGAACACAACTTTGATCATTCATTAATTGATTTATGAGTGTGTTCATAACAACAGGAAAATTTAATATTTGCCAAAAAGACTAAACACCATACAAAGAGTAACAGGTTTACTATCTGACTCTTTTAAGAAAAAAACTCGCTGACCCCTATGCTATAGAATCCAGTAAGATGAATTATGGCAGCATAAGCTTCTGGCCAGATAATTTGTCTGTCTGTCTATCTATCTCTCTCTCTATCTATCCATCCACCCACATACATACATATATAAATGCATTATATAAAAACACATTATATATAAACGTACATACACATGCACACACATGATACCATGTCATAGGATTCAAAAAGGAGAGATGAGTGAAAGGCAAACTCCTCAAGGAAAGGTCGAACTGGGTTTGGAAGTATAAGGATTTGGATAGACACAAAATGTAAGAGAAGAGCACTTTTCCAAATAGTCTAAGAAAAGATGGTAATCTATGTGAAATATCAAAGGTCTCTGATATGAATAGCAGGCTTAGTTGTGGTGAGATGTAAGTTGAGTCAGATTCTAAAATACATCAATACCTCCTCATTTTTATTCCAATGTAAATCATTTGTGTGTGTGTGTGTTTTCAAAATTACAACTCATTCTTTGTATGATTAGAAAAAAATATATCTGGATTAAGTCTCAACTTCTCTACCTAACATTTGAATGATGTTGGGCAAATTATTGAATATTTCTGAGCTCCACTACATAACGTTCCTATATAATAGGATACCTATAAGGAATACAATTTTGTTGATTATGAAAATCTTTGGCAGGATGCCTAGTACACAGGAGTGTTCTTAATTGAAAATAAAAAAATCCACCTTAGCTGGTTTAATCAAAACAGAAACTTATTAAGATATATTAACTAGGGCACAGAGGTCAGAAGGCCATACTTGGAATCCACAGAGCCAGCAACACTCAGCTTCGCCACAGATTCAGCAGAGACAGAGTAGTTTCTGCTGGTAGACCTGGGCCCTACTACTAACGCTGATGACAGTGTCAGAAGGGCTCTTCTTGCTGCTGACCCTGGAAATTGCAGCTTTCTGCAGCTACCATGCCAAACACTGGCTCTAATTGGTGCATATTTCCTTTGGGTTATTTAATTCCCAAACCAAGGTTAGGGAGACAAGTTCTCAAATCAAGTTCTTTAAGACTAATCCAATTAGGCAGGTATAGTTCAAATCCTGCATTGCAGATTTAAGGAAGGAAAAAATGAAGCTTCTTCCTTAAGCAAGAATGATGACTATTAAAAGAGAAAATTCCCAGATATCTTAATACTGGGATTTTTTTTTTTTTGTACTGGGAATGGAACCCAGGGACAATCAACCACTGAGCAATTTTATTTAGAGACAGGGTCTTGCTAAGTTGCTTAGAGCCTCACTAAGTTGCTGAGGCAGGCTTTGAACTCACAATCCTCTTCCTCAGCCTCTGGAGTGCTGAGATTACAGGTGTGTGCCTGACTTGTTCTTGAAGTGATAAACAATCATGTGCCAAAGGTCCAGCACAAGGTGCATTTATTATTCATTTCCTTTGCGCTTCTCATACCCTTATAAAATCACCAGTCTTCTCTTTGGCTAATAAAATAGAATGCTCCACAGTGAAAATTTCATTGATTCCAAGTTATATTCTTGCAGGCCATCATACTTTTCAGCTTCTTCTGTTGCAATTGGAAGAATTTGTAAGAAATTATCATAGAATAACATGGAAGAATCAATTTGCACTAATTTTTTTTTTCAATTTATAAGTGTGAAAGGTGATTATCCAGCAAATATGTCACTCAGAAAGGAAATAAGTCTTTAGTCAATGTTGACTTCCTCAGCTACCACCTCATAATGTTGCTTCTTTGCCACTTCTTTCCCTCTAAACTTTGACTGATTTGTTAAGAGGCATGAATTAGTAAGAATTAAACAACCACTCTACCCAATGAAGATGAATAGGCAGGTCCACTGGCTTCTGGTAAAGACTACGTATAAAGAATTCAAAGTTTTGATAATAGACATTCTAATTGGAGAGAGATGAAATCTTAGGGTAGTTTTGATTTGCATTTTTCTTATTACTAGAGGTGTTGAACATTTTTCATATATCTGTTGATCGCTTGTAGATTTTCTTCTGTGAATTGTCTGCCCATTTCCTTAGCCCATTTATTGATTGGGTTATTTGTATTTTTGGCATAAAGTTTTTTGAGTTCTTTATAGGTTCTGAAGATTAGTGTTCTATCTGAAGAGTGTGTGGCAAAGATTTTCTCCCACTCTGTAGGCTCTCTCTTCACATTGTTGATTGTTTCCTTTGCTGAGGATAAGCTTAACTATTTCTAAGTGGTCAATGACACATAGCAGGGGTGGGGGGAGGCACAGGAAGAATGCAGAAGGGATGGATTATATAGAGGAAACTGAGGGGTGGGGAGGGGGTGGAGAAGGAAAGGTAATAGAATGAGACAAACATCTTTAACCTATGTATATGTATGAATAGGAAAATTCTACTTTTGTACAACCAGAAAAATGATAGTTGTACTCCATTTGTGTACAATGAACTAAAATAAAAAAAAAGAAACAGTGGTATATATATGTACAATGGAATATTATTCAGCCATAAAGAAGAATAAAATTATGTCATTTGTACATACATGGATGGAGTTGGAGAATATCATGCTAAGTAAAATAAGCCAATCCCCCCAAATCAAAGGCCAAATGATTCCTCTGATAAGTGGATGATGATACACAACAGGGAGTGGGAGGAGGCAAGAATGGAGGAAGGATGGATTGTACAGAGGAAAATGAGGGGTAGGAAGGAGGTGGGGGGAAGGAAAAATAACAGAATAAGACAAACATCATTACCCTATGTACATGTATGATTACGCAAATGGTGCAACTCTACTTCATGTACAGCCAGAGAAACAATAGTTGTACCCCATTTGTGTACAATGAATCAAAATTTTTAAAAAGTCAAAAAAAGAAAGAATTTAATGTTGCATAAAAACATTGAAGATCTCAAGTTTCCATTTACTTATTACTTACAGATTGCTTTCAAGGCAATTAGCAGACTAGATTTGTGTTTTAATTTGACTCAGATGATCAGGCCTAGGACTGTGGGTCCTAGGGCAAATTATACAAGAATGCTGGTACCCACTTTTACCTTTTATTGGAGGGGGGATTGAACTGAGGGGCACTGGATCACTAAGTCACATCACCAGTCCCTTTTTGTATTTTATTTAGAGAGAGGGTCTCATGGAGTTGCTTAGTGTATCACTTTTGCTGAGTCTGGTTTTGAACTCTGGATCCTCCTGCCTCAGCCTCCTGAGCTTCTGGGATTACAGGCATGAGCCACCATATGCCTTTCTTTTCTTCTCTTCTTTTTTTTTAAGAAAGTTATTTCTGACTTTCAATGTTTTACACATCTCCTTTGAGAAGGTTACATGTGAAATAGGTGAGGTTAAAATAGCTTTTGAAGTATAAAAATAATAAATATGTGACCAATTGATGATTAAATATTAGGAATAATTAAGCAGGTAATGAAGTTCAGCTGGTAAACTTGAGAACAAAGACAAACTCTCTTTTAACACAGAGAATTCTAACAATCAAGGTCCTGAATATGTAGTACGGAGTGTCCCTTTGTCATCTGACTCTTTCCTTTCCAAATTGCTGACAAATGGCTAGGTTCTGGACCAGCAGAAGCAGGGGCTTGGTATGGCATCTGTCTTGTGCCCTGTGGAGAAGTCTATACAAGTTGAGGGTGATTGGTTCTTCTCTTTTCTATAACCCTTTTTCAAGATGAGTCTTGAAGAACTAATTTGGGGAAAGCAGAAATTTTTGGTAATTTCCAACTGGAATGGCTTTTATCCCTGTATTTCTTTAAGGTGTGTTTTCCCTCTGCCAAGAACTTGGAATTCTGTAGAGGAAAATACAAGATTTATTGTTTCTTTTTAGGGATTTGTTGTACTCCAGGAAGACAAAAGTAATTCTAAGCTTTGGTAAAACTACTATGTACTCTCCATAATTTTATGCATTACTATGTTACCAGGTTTTCTATAAAAAGTATCCATTTAAGTTAGGCCTAAACCTTTTAATGTATGTAAGGGAAATATTGGTCCCACATTTAAATGAAAGCACATGCTGACAAATACATTGTCTGAGATTTTTGTATGATGTATAATATAGAATCATAGGCTCTTTGATGGAAAATTCAGATGACAAGACTACATGAACCTGTCCAAAGACTTGTCCTCACCAGATGGGAACCATGAGAAGTTACAGGATGATAAGCTTATACTTATACTACAAATGATTTAATGGAAAGACATTATTATCTTCTGATTGCTATATTATTTTCATGGAAAATCAATGAAATGAAGTTCGTATTTATAATATACAGGAGTTAATGGAAAGACATTATTATCTTCTGATTATTACAGTATTTTCATGGAAAATCAATATGGTATGAGGTATGCTTCTTCCATTCTCTCAGCAGTAAAAGATGCTCTGTGGGCACCTTCTTCCAAACTCATTACCCTGGTGTACACTGCAGAAAATTAATCTTTTCTTCTCCCTTTTAGAAATCTTCATTCTTAGGCTGGGGATATAGCTCACTTGGTAGAGTGCCTGCCTGGCAAGCATAAGGCCCTGGGTTCAATCCCCAGCACCAGGAAAAAAAAAATCTTCATTCTTCCTTCACCAAGGAAAGAGACCACCCAGTACATCTGTTCATGCTGTCACCTGTTGTTCCCACCATCACAAGGAAGAAGAGAAGGCAAGGCTGGGCTTTTAATTCATTTAGAGTCTTATATGTGGCTTAGCCCATATTTAGTTTTATTTTCCATCCAATAGCTATAACTCCTTGATTGGTCTGGATGACTTCTCTCCTCAATAGAAAATGTAAGCAGAGATGAAACCAAGTCTTCTCTGCATGGTTTTTACCAGAGTGTGGTTTCCAGGGAAACCTTGTCCTGGTAGTTCTAAATGTTAAGATAGTCACTGGTGTCCATCAAATTCTGGCTTTGAGCATGGAATCAAGAAAAAAAAAAGTTACTTTTAAATCTGAATTTCTTTTCATTTTTTAAAGATCTAAACTCTATGTTTAAAAGAGTGGAAGAGTTAAGTCTAAAATTTAATTGAGTGGAAGAGAACTAGGTTCTTTTGCTTAGATTAGCAAACAAATACAACTTTATTTTAGAGTGGCTTTGGGGACTTCAAAGTAAGGAGGAGACAGTAAGTTTTTGTTTGGATGTTTCAATTACCTGAATTTCTCTACTCTAAATGGATGGTCGCAGGAGAGGTTCGTGGCAGCCTCACAACTCTGTTAAAGAACCCTATTTAGTAAGAGAGCCAAATAACTGAACTTATGAAATTAATTTGACTTAACACTTCAATTTGCATAAATGTGGATATAGGTTAATGATGACTTTGAAATTATGATAAAAACAATTACTCCCAAAGCAGTGTAGCTCTTCACTTTAATAGAAAATACAATTTTATATTTATATATTTACATATATGTAGAACCATTTCTTTTACTTTGTTCTGAATTAATATCCTCTTTACCTATTTATAATTGACCTCCTATTTCAGACCCTTCTTATATTTCAAGTCTGCTAAATGATGCTTGCTTGCTTCAATCTCACTTCTCAAAATCCTTTACAACTGATATTCTGAATTAATTTTATATCTTCAAGAGATACCTTTCTAAAGTGCACACTGCTAAACTAGTCACTAAACTACTATGGATTCTTTGGAAGTAAAATGTTACCACTGGAAAATGTTCTCTTTACCTTAATTGTTCTCTCCTCTTAACCCTTTACTGTTAGGAGGTTGCTTTGCAGATCAACTCAGCAACTCTCTGAAAAGGCAGACGTGAAACATGTCCCTGTGGCAAGAAGGCAAAGCAGAGGAAGGAGAGGAAGAGCAAGACGGTAAGGGTGTGCAGGGCAAGTCAGCTTGAACCCTTTGACCCCTCAAGTGGCTCCAATCAAGAGGGACAGAATAGCAGCCTCCTATGCAGATTAGTGACTTCCTCCTGAGTGCAGCCAGTGAAGGATGAACCAGAGGAATACATTTCCCCCTTAGCTCTAATCCTGCTCTGAGAAGATGGGGACATTGGTAAAAGTCTCTGTTGTGTGGACCCAGAGAGGAATTCAAGGAGAAGCCAGGTGTCCATTCTATAATAATTTTGACTTGAATTTTTAAGTTAAGGTTTTTTTCCTACTCTTTTCTGAAGCATAGTCATGTTTTACTTTATATCTAAATCCTTGCCACCTAGCATAACCCTTGGCACAGAGAATTTACTTGTGTCTCTGAATACTGAGAGGATGAGAGAGTAAGAGGATTATAGATTGTCCCAGTTGTACTCAAGTTGCTCCGGAGAAGGTAGCCTTTAACTCAGACCTAAAAGCATGCCATAACAATTAGATATAGGTCTCTAAGGGGACAAGTGATAATCTGCTGGGGTAAAGTACACTTAGAGATAGAAATATCCAAGAACTCATGAACATAATATTTCAATCTTTTTACAGTTGAACTTTTCTAATCTGGCAATAATTTTGATACATCAATAATTTGAAGTAAAATATTATACCTGATTTTTCTGGTTTAGACATATCCTTCATAAACTAACTGAATAATTGATATCTTTTATCTCATGCTGTGAAAATGCCAACCTTTCAATTCCTCCAAGCTTCCTGGTACAGATGGTCTCTTATTGCAGAGCCAACAACTGTCACTTTATTTCACCAATATCTAAGAGACAGGGTGATTACATTTACATCAATCAGCTTGAATAATAGAGACAAAAATCACTACATTGTTGCAAAATAAATGTCTCCCATGTTCTAGAGAACTGTCTGTGAATTGCAGCACTTATTTACGATAATACAGGAAACAGTGTCATGTGACAGCAGTCTAATCTGTTGAATTAGATGTGGGACAGGAACAATTTTTCTGAGGACACTCAAGAAAGGTAACTTGTGCCTGGAGCAATGGTGCATGCCTATAATCCCAGCAGCTCAGGAGGCTGAGGCAGGAGGATTGGAAAGTTCAAAGACAGCCTTAACAATTTATTGAGGCCCTAAGCAACTTGGTGAGCTGTTTCGAAATTAAAAATAAAAGGGGCTGGAGATTGACTCAGTGGCTCTTTAGACTTCTTTTGAAGACAAGATTGTTCCAGCAAGGATACAGTGGAATTATTCAATGGCCTAACAATAAGACAGAGTCTCCACATACCAGATAGCTTAAATGTTTAACTGATGCTACAAAAAGGCAAAACACTCTTGTTCTTTCTAGTTGCGTTAATAAGCCTTAGCACTTATGTAGCTTGTGATTTCAACTAAAATTCTCACTACAAGCTATATAATTTTGCTCTTTTTAAAGTATGTCTATGATAAAGACTGAAGTTGCTTATTCTGTCAAAAATGAAAAAGAAACAAAGAGAAAATGTTTATTTACTTGTGTTTCTCTATAGCCAACAAGGTGCATAGGTTCACAAATACTGATTCTAGTTTTCAAGACCACTTTAAAAATAACAAGAAATTTAATTAATGGATATTTTAATTACTTCTTAACTCTGCATACGTAAATAAAGGATACTTGTGAAACATCTTAAAATGGTGTGGCTACTTGGATATCTTTCTTTCTTTCTTCCTTTCTTTCATTTCTTTTTTTGTTTAAATCTTTTACTCCAGTATTTTCCTAAGGAATGGGTAATACCTTCCAACATTGTTACTTAAATATCACCAAATACTTCCTAGTTATATTATTAGCACACAGTAAATAATTTTGATTGGTTGAAGGACAGTGGTCCTTGTCTGGTATTTGGCATTCATAGGTCATTTTTCCAAATGCAAAATTTATTTATTGAATGTCAAACAATATTTGTGCTTCTTTGTTTTTGTGTTGTTTTTTCTTTCTTTTCCATACAGCACACATTTCACTGTTTTAGAGTTATAGGCCAATGGAAAAATACAATGTTCTATCTTATTAAAATTAAGACCTCTCTGCAGTAAGTTAAAAACAGCTGAACAAAAACACTTCAAACTTGGCAGGTGGCTAGGACTCCTGAGGAATCATGTCACAGCTAAGTTTCAAAGAAATATTTGAAATTAGAGTTTAGAGCTTTTTAAAGGTCCCTTCTGAGTCCAAACTTTTGGCAGATGTCAAGATTTTAGGAAATCATTTTTGGAAGAAAAGAAACTAGTCTAACTCTCTTTTTTACCCTTGCCCAGAGAGATTAAAGCAAAAACTAAATCATCCATGGGGTTTGAAAGAGAAGGATACTACTGTAAAAACTTAAAAGTATTGCCATTCCTGTGGCCTGCTGATTGAGGTGTTGGAGGTGGTGTGGTACGACCAGAACCGTTTTGTAGGAGTCAGAGTCCTAACCAAGTGAATCATTAGTTGCATAGGTTTAGGGAACTCTCTTTATCTTCTCTGGGCTCAGTCTCTCCAAGTGCCCAATGCAGAGCACATAATAGCAATTGGGTCATAACTGAAGATACTTTGGAAAGATAAAGAAAGTCAATGTTAATATGCATACCTCCTCACCCCACCTGTATTCCTGCCGACAACCCAACTATTAGACAGTCTCCTATTTCCTATTTGGTTTTGTTAGCATAGACTGACATAAGTGATAAAAGAATCTGAGCTCACATCTTTCTCAACTCCAGAGCTGTGACTGTGATTGTTCAGTGCCATGGATGTTAGCGTTCCAAGATGAGTCATTTTAAAGACTGCTATTATTCAGATGATGAAATTAACCATGTGGCCCCTCTGATTTGGGTAATCAGATGATCAAAATATCTGATCCAAACAAACCAAATGCTAATCATTTGCATTTTCAACTTTGTTAGTCATTTGAATTTTTCACTAAGGTTTTGCAATCCAAGCCACATTAGGTTGCAGGACAAGTGGGGAATAGATGAAGCAACAGAGAAGGACTGTAAGAACTAGAATAGCATCAGAGATGGTATAGCCAGAATTTAAGAAACTCCTAAAAGAATAGCACTTATAAAATCAACCAGTAGAAACAATGAACTTTACATTATTTCCTATCTATACAACATACCAAAGGATGCTAGAACCAAATGAGAGAATTAACTATTAAATGGGAGTAAATTGAAAAAATAATATTTAAGATTAAAGTAACTTATGTGGATAGCACCTGGGCTGAAGTTACCAACATGAGGAAAAGCTAGAATTGTGTGAAATTCTCAAGAGCATATATTGGCTGTGGATGAGATCCTAACTGGTACTGTTAGCTAAATTAACTATGTCAACATGCAAGGTACAGCAGCATTTATTTCCCCAGTCAGGATACAGAGTTGTGATTAGAGAATATACTATCCAATTTGAAGAATCTAGACCAGCAGCTTAAAGGAACATAAATCTGGATTGGGCACAGAGACAGAAGGTTACTTGTCTATAGATCAGAGCACCGTTGCTATCCTGTGGGAGAACAGAGGAGGAAGTAAGCAGTCTCTACTCACACCAGATAGTCATATGGATGCTATTGGAATCCACAGGATCTAGTTCACTGGATATCGGTAGTCCACTCACCTGAAGCAGTAGCTACTACGACCTCTAATTTAGTACTGAATTTGGTTTCCATTTATAGAAAAGCTCTGTCTCTCTCTGAACCTAGTGTTTGGTTAGTCTTTTGTACATCCAGGAAAGAAAGGTTTGAGACAGAGAAGGAATGACTTCGAAGTTTTGTCTATGTTATAAATATTCCTCATTCATTCTGGAAATACCAGCCAGTATCAAGCAGCAAGTAGGACGTAGAGATTGGTTAATTGAAAGTTTGATACAAGTGACATTTTAGTTTGTGACCATAGGCAGCTACAGGTAGTTCAAAGCAATAGTTAGTATAAAGTAGTGGATTCCATGCAACAAACCACATCAATTCTTCAAACAGAGGTTAACTATAATGATGAACCCTACCAGTAAGACCAATTTTACTCACATATTATAAAACACTGTGCTAATTAAACCATTCATGCACACACACATACATAAAAAATGCACACATTTACATCAATAATGGATCAGAGGATTGCCTGTATTGATAACATTTCTAAGACATCACCCATATGATTAGCTTTGTCATTCCCTAACCCTTCCCCCTTCATCTTACTCATGGAGACCTTTGCTGCTAGCATTTTTCATTAAATGACTGCTAGAGAACTGACAGAGTACAGTGGAGCAGCAATCCTTGGCCTACAGAGCACAAGAGCCACTTAATCAGTGAATAGTGCACCAGCAGGGCTGTGGACTGAGATCCCTTTAAAACAGCTGTGCCACAACCCAGAGCAGCTGCTGAGTGACAAGTCTGCATGCATAACCCAGGAGGAGAACAAAGTCAGCTATTCCTGCTATAAGGACCCTGCACACAAGGAGGGCCCATAGGCAGGGCATCCATAAACAACTTGCCCTGCATAGACATCGAATTTTATTAAGAAGAAAATTGGTGGGAAATGAATTAGTAGAATATGAGAGTAACTAGTTATGTGTCAAATGACATAGAAATATTTTCTAAAATTTTTACAGACTTTATTTTGATTCATTGTATACAAATGGGATACAACTTTTCATTTCTATGGTTGTGCAAGATGTAGATTCATACAGAAATATTTTAAAATAAAAATGCAGTGCAGTGGAACATGTGTACATATGTCTTGCCTATTGGCATCTCAAAAACTTGGAAAGTGATATATGAGAATGAATGGATATATGGCTACAACATAATGAGCAAGGATTTTTGATATTGGCTCAGAAGATCTATTGCAGAATGATCTCAGGGGTCTGGGATATTTTGCCAAAATTGTGGAACTTAAATGTTTTGGATGACGAAAGTAAGGTGGAGTATCCTGGGCAAATTGTATGAGGCCTCCCATGTCTAAGGTCACAGACAGTCATTGCTTCTCCTGCAAGTCCGTGGAAGATGCTTTGGTTTTCATCAGTTAAAATATGGAATGTGAACCCTATATCAAATAGCTTTTAAATTTTAGAAGATACATTCATTGACCTTTATAAAGATGAAAATTATTTTCAGAGGAGAGGTGGAGACTCTGCTCTGGAGGTGATCAAAGATGAGGATTTATTCAGATTCAGTATTAAGAAATTTGAATTAGGCATGGGAGAATGGGTCAAGTTCAAAGTATATTCCCAATGCATATTTGATCATAAAATTAGGGCTGTACAATATTGTCAATAAAAATGGCATTTAAAAAATCAGTGAAATAAAACAATAATAATTTTGCTAATCTTTTAATGGTTGAAATACAAGCTTTATTTGGAGAGAATAGTATAAGTATAGTTGGAAAGGTGCTGTGCTAGCAGAGTACTTTGTTGCATTCTGAATGACAGGCTGAATTTATTGCTTAATTTTATATTCATTCAATATATCGTTTTTGAGTGTTTACTCTGTGCCAGGCAATCTATTCAGCACATTTGGAAGATAACATGGGTTCATTTATATACATAGATTACTTGCTTAAAAATGGCAAAGGAAAGTTGTGTGTGTTTGCTTGTTCATTTTTTTTTAATTAATTCAAGGTTAGCTGAGAAAGTAGTAGGATGTTTCTTTATAATACACAGTTGAGTCTCATAATTTGGGGCACTCATGAAAGGCAGTGGGTGGCCTCTTGCACCTATCCATTCCCTGCCTCAAAGTCTAAACAAAGAGCAGAGTCATATGCTATGAGTCTTTCCTGCTGTTAATGTGGCATATTCTCCTTTGTTATAAAGGTTTAAAGGGATATATCAATGGAACATTCTCTAAAAACAATTCAAAAGGCATTTGGAATCTGGAATCTGCTGCAACTTGTCACAAAGTTGAAGAAAAAGAAAACTTATCTGGAGGCCAAGTTTCCAGGGAAAACACAGGGACACCCCACATCTGCAAGGAAACCACCTCTGGAAATTGCCTCTAGCACTCCACACCTGATGGCAGTGTTCTGCAGCAAATCCAGGAAATGCTCGGGTGGGGCTGCCTCCATGCAGATTTATTGGGAAGCCAGCTCCATTTGAATGTGCACATTATTCTTATTGAGAGTCATCAATGCTTTGTCAAACTCTACAAATGTCTTTTAAATGACCATGAAAGTAAAGAGACAGTGAATGTGGGAGAAAAGCGTTAAGAAAGATATAATTTTTACCCCTAAATCTGATTCCCCAATGATCCAACCACAGAAAGAACACACTGCATGCAAAATACGAAAGAATGATAACGACCACAGTCTTCCTCTGGCTTCTGGACCACTGTTCTTATTTGTGTTTCCAAACTAAACAGACAGGTAGAGGGCAGAAAAAGAAAAATTACAGATTCCTTTAGATGTTCTTTCAGTCTTTGTAATTGTATTGCTGTCAAAACCCAGTTAGAAGAGCATTGTTTTCAAAGAAAAATAATAATAATAATCTGAGGATAGGATGATGAAATTGCCCAAGATACATCTAAATATTTAAGTTTAAATAAATGTGAGCTTGCTGTCTATGACCCAACCATGTGTAAATCTGTGTGTGTGTGCACACACAACGACATCAATTCAACTCGCCCCGATATTTATTTCTGGATATGATCATTGAAACTACATCACACAATGATCCAAATTTCTATCTCAAATGCTGCTAAAGGCTGTAGATAATTAAATATTTGTATTTACATCAGGGAAGCAGAATCAACAGCAGGCTTTCTAGTTGAAAGTTTATTCATAGTTTTGGCATTTGTTAGCTTCAGATGAAATAGTCACTGATCAAAATTTATTCAGTGTTCTATGCCAATGCTTGAAGTTCTTAACTTTGACTGCCGTTATGAAGAGAAACCACAATCTCAGCAAGGGACTGCTTTTCAATAGGACAGGGCTTCCACGGAGTCTGCAATGGATCAAGTGATGTCTTTGTTCCCACAGAGCAGGTCACCTTGATCCATATAAGCCTCAGTCTTTTCAAGGAATGCGGTAGGAGAGTAATGACGAGATTGGCCCCCAAAACACCAGTCCATTTTGTGTCTTCCAGAGACCCTCCCACCTCAGACAATCCTTTGGTTCTTGTGTGTCACTGACCCCACAATAAACCAAATGAAAGCATATGTAGCAAAATGCTTATTCCTCCTGAGCCTGGAATTTATAAATTATTCATCAATACTGATGGCTAACATTGGGGTAGTGACTTACAGATTCCAGGGCATGTTTCCCAGTCTTGTCTTTCTCTTTTTCTCTCTGTTCCTCTCTTTCTCTCACCTTCTTTTCATATAATGGTTCCACAGGAAAAATACAGATATCATATTATGATTCTTGTTTTATGATGGGGAATAGCAATACAAACATGTAACTAATTTGTCTTAATGAAGACAGAGAACTGGCTAAAAAATATAAGATGGTCAGGATTTGAAATCAAGTCTGACATTATAAGCAATGTTCTTTGAACATCACAGTAATGTGATCTGGTTAGAAATTCAACATATCCACACGCATAGAAACATTTCATAAAATTTATGCATCTATACCTAGAAAAACATGTCCTTCTATAATGGCAGTGTCCCCCTTAACTTCATGCTTAGCTTGCTTTCTCAGCTTTCTAAGATGGATCCCTAAGTTTGAAAACCTGAAGGCTTTGGTCACTGTATTTGCTTGGTACTGTTTGAAGTATGTCAAACCAGAACGAATTCAGGAGAATATATGCTTCTTATTTGTGTTTATGAAGTATCATATAGCTATCATTCCAGGACCTATTCTCATCTTAACTATACAACTCAAATATCAATACAAAAACCGAAGACTTTATTTTTATGCTGAATATAATTAAAATTAACCCACAGCATTTTGTGGTCTTACACTGTATCAAAACAGTCTTTTCTAAGCATTGTCTCTTAGTATAGGAACTGGTTACAACAACTCATCTCTCTGTGATTTTTCTTATAGTGTGTGGCAGTCAGAACTGGAATCCATGACCTACGTCCCAGCAGTTCACACGGTAGTTAGCATCTATTAGAGAATGCCACTGGTTCTTTCCCAGACACAACCACAGTCTGACCCAATGCTCATAGAGGGTGATGATACCCCTATCAATGACAATGTCTAACCTGCAATCAGGTCTGGAGTGGGATGTGAAGAGTGGAAAGATGAGAGGAAAACCAGTAAGTGTTATTTGATATCTCTTGAGGATGAACAGCATCAGTTGACCCGGGACCATGTGCCAAACTCTGAGCTCGACATTCATAATTTCAAGTGAAAAAGAGATTTGTGCTTTCATTCTCCCTGTGTTCCCAAAGTTGTTATGGTTTCTTTGCTCACTTTCAGCATCCTCTGATCCTCTTCATGGTACCTCTTTCTCATACTTATAATGGAGCACATAGGAAAAAATTTATAATATGGTGTTTCAGACAAAAAAGAGACTTTGGGAAACAAAAAATGCTTTTAGAAAAATTATGTGCTGATATTTTTGATACACTCAAGTAGAGTGTGGAAAGTATCAAACAGAAAGTGTAAGAAAAGCATTAAACAAAAATACAAAGAATATGGTGAAAAATGATAATATAATTAATAAATTTGGGGACTAATAAATAATATTACAACCAATAATGATGGAATACCCCTTTCAATATAAATGCAGCAATTGTGAATTTGATAATATTACATAACCAAGTTTTCACTTGCACAGGATTAAAATCATTTCAAGTATGTTCTTTCACAATAATGAAATTAAGCCAAGAATTACCAAAAAGTAAACAACCATAAATCCTGTTGTCTGGAAATTAAGAGACATGTTTCTAAAAGCCCGCTGGTCAATGGAAAAATCATAAAGTTAATTAGAAAATAAATTATGATAATGGAAATCAAGCATAATAAAATTGGTAGAAATGCAGTTTACAACTGCCACAAATTTATTGTCTTTCAGCTCTGAGTTCATCCTCCTTGCCTCACCAGACTCTATAAGCATTTCTCTTTTGTCAACCACACTAGAATTAAATTTTGTAAAAGAATCTGGAGGAACACTGAATGAACTAGAGATACCATCTTTGTCTAATTATTTTCTTGAGTTGGGGAGTTAGCCCTGCATGCAATACCAGTGGCCCTCACCCTCTGTACATCTAATGATGTCATATCTCCACACAAACAGCTTCTGCACCCACCCTACATGGTTCATTCCGGGCACATCACTCCTGTGAGTAGCTTTAGTCCATACCTCCTATGGGAGACTTCTCTTGGCACCCCAGAATGTGACTTCCCAGTAAATCCCACCATTCTAACACCTTGCCTTCTACTACCTGTTAGCTGGTAATAGTAGTAGAAAGACCATTAGGCTTGGTAACACCTGTTTATTTTTAGTTTCAAGAAGGTAGTGTCAGGCATGAAAGGGATGAATTTATGGGTGTTCATAGTCACCTGGTGTGGAGTGATCTTTGGTCACTCAAGATAGAGTGAGCCTGTTTTCTCTTGCTCCCTAGCAACCTTCTCTAACACTACCCAATGGGTCAAAGATACACATTCTCTAATGAAGCCTCCATCACAGATGCAGGGAATGGAGAGTCTGTTCTGGGATTTCTTCATTGAGCACTCTGCCTCACGCTTAGAAAGTAGTAGCTGATACATGTGTCTACTATTCCTATTTTATTAGCATTCTCTATAACTTTCCATATAATTCTGTTATCACTAATAATCTTATAATAAAATTCCTGATTGAAACGTAATACACAGAACAGTTCTTTGAAGAAAATTTATAGTCTTCAATGAATAATAGAAAAGAAGTTAAAAATCAAGGATATATTGGAGCTGGTTTGTAGCTTAGTGGTAGAGCACTTGCCTAGCACCTGTGAGGCACTGAAATTAATTCTCAGCACGACATATAAATAAATAAATAAATAAATAAATAAATAAATAATGATCTTATCAACAATTTAAAAAAAAGTTTTTAAAAAATCAAGGATATAAGTATATATTTCAAATAAAACCTAGTAATACATAAAAAAGAATAATGTTTTGTTATGCAAGTTCATCAAAATGTTTGGTTTGAATTTTAAAAACAATAAAATGCATGCGTTAGAAAAACTAAGAAAATATACAGTCTTATAAACATTACATAGAGAGCTTTTGAAAATATACAACACCCATTTGTGATAAAATACTCTTAGCACAGTAGGAATATATATGATAAACAGATATGTAAAAACTGATGGCATAATGCCTTATGGTGACATACGTAATGAGTGATCTCATCAATATGAAGGCAAAACTAGTCTGCATTAGTAGAGGTCAGTGTAGTGGTTATTCTTAGGATGAGTGCTGGGTGCATCCTGGACAGGTGCTCCAGAGACACTTCTGGTTGTTGTTCATGTTGTATTCCCTTACCTGAGCAGTGGTCAGGTAAGTGCATGCATTCTCTCCATGTCCATCGATCTACTCAACTATGTTTTGTAAACATTTGTGAACACACGAAACCTGCCTGTTTCATGCTCATTAAAGACACAAAGAGGCCTATAGAGGAGAGCACAGGGGAGAACACTTAGCCTAATGGGAGATTTAATAATGGAGACCAAGTGAACTCTCAGAGAAAATAAAATGTATGAGGAAAAGAGGAGTCATAGAATTTGAGAGAGAAGAAAATCTTGAGGTGAAAGAGCCAGTAGTTTCAGATTCACTTAAGTTCCAAATACATAAGGGATTGCCTAATGGGTGATCAGAGAGATGTAGGCAGCCTTAGTGAGCAGAGTTTCTCTAGAGCGCAGGTGACGGAAATCGAATTTCAAAGTTAAGGAGATAAGAATGGAACCTGAGCTGAGGAATTAGAGGCAGAAAATGTTAGTTAATCTTTCAGGAGTCATAACAGGAAAACATTGAGGTAGGAAGGGACCTGGAAGGCACTCTGGTCTTAAAATAATTTCCAGAATGGAAGCAGTTTAAACTGAAAAACTACCAGCTAAAGGGGAGAGGGAGTTACTCATGGATAAGGTACCAGGAAACCTGTAAGGGATAAATTTGAGAACAAAGTTGGAAGTGTTATCCATGAAGTTGCACCTAAATTTCTCATAGTCGAGGAAATGATTCCTCTGAGGCGTGTGTGTGAAAGAAAGAGGGGGGGGGGGAAGGGAGGAGAGGGGGGGGGAGGGGGGGGGGGGGGGGGAGAGAGAGAGAGAGAGAGAGGAGATCACACATGCTAACTTCAATTTTCTGAAATAAAAACAGGTTATCTGCTTAAAGAAAAGGGAGAGAGTTGACTTGAGGCTTCTCAGGTTATTAAACATGCTGTACTGTACTTCTACATGAAGTTTTTTTGATTAAATGGATTGTAATTTGCGGTCTGTACTCCTAACCTTCCACTTCCAATAGTCTAATTCTTTCCTACATTTTACCTACCCTTAATCTCAGCTGGATTTTCTGAAATATAACACTCCCTCTGAGTTAGCATCTCAACAAGGAAGCTTCGCCTTATTTCCTTCAAGATTTCAGTTAGTTCTTAAGCATCTTCCTCCTACAACTTCACTAGCTTACCTCTGACTCTCCTTTACCTTTGTTGCAAAGCACCTCCAAATCGATTTTTGATCACTGTCAGCATTTCAAAATCTGCAGACTGCATAATTAACTCACTTAGCTTTGTTTTTATTGTTATTTTTTTTGTTTTTGCCAGAAATAGAAGCACTACATAGAATTGCTTTAAAGCAAATATTTCAAATTTCAAGAAGCCTGAAGGGAAGTTACAAAGATGATTGTTTTTAATAGAAGAATACAACAAATAGCATTTTATTTGTGCCAAAGAAAGACAATCAGGTTAGTACACATTTCACTGTGTGTGAACAAGATAACCATCTCTATGAACTATTCTTTGGGCTTCCAGTGCACATGGAAGAGGATGGAATTGCAGAAAATTTAGATATTAAAGGCTGACCTTTACTACAATCATCAATGGTGCTTTGGGCTTTAAGAGAAAAAATGGAAAGGAGAGGGTCACAAAAGGTTATTATAGTTGGATTTAATGAATACGATTTGCACAGATCTAATATGAATATATTCAAAGCTTACTATGAAAGTTAACAGTTTCCACTGAATTGTAATTCCCAGAGAGAAACCCAAGTACATGCTAGTCAGTTATCAAACTTTATAAATCCTGGCCCAAATTTAAAAAACTTATTGTAAAATGATGCTTGGTTGGGATAATTCTCACCGTAAACAAAATACCCTTTCAAATCTATCCCACCTCTTTAAAAACTTGGAAAACCTCATTGCTACTCATTATGTTAACCCTTTTTCCTCTGGTTTTCAAGTGTGCAAAAAATCTGACTTCAACTTTCCTACTGATAAACATAAAAATCAGTTCCGTTTTCTCTCATATACTATGTCAATTTCTATTTCCATGTTTTTTTTGTTGTGTCTTTCCTACACTCTGGAATGCCTTCCTTAATTCTTTGCTTAACTAACTTTTCTCCTCCTGAAACTGTAAGCTGAAATTCCATACCCTCATTAATGATTTCCTAAATTATTTCAAAATCAATCTACAGATTCTCTGAATTTAGTTACCCTTAAAGATTACAAGTCACAAAATTTTATCCATTAAATATTTAATTTACAAATTATTTAACTTTTCACATGTATTGAGTGTTGGTCTAGAATCTTGGCATATCTAAAAATATATTTGATATGATCTCTGATTTTATGTGATTCTCTGTTCTTCAGTATTTCACTATTTTTCATCTACATTAAATAGTTTTCAAAATTAATTGTAATTTCTTTAAAGATTAGAATGATTGTTTGAGTTTGCAGGACAATGCTCTGCACTAAATACATGATCTGCAGATACTTCCTGATTGGTTGATTGATTGCTTCATTAAATCCAGTGTCAAGTTTGATTGGAAGAGCCACTTTTGTTCACATCTTTAGCAACAACAGGCAGCAAGTTAACCTAAATATTTGTAGCTTTTTACAGCTATTAATATTTTGTTCACCTGAAACATAAATACTTTCAGTGCCCATACCAATGCATTTCACTTTATTGAGTGTTCAAAGATGAAATTAAATCAATTACGAGTGATACTATATGAGGCAACTCTTCTGAGTTTTAGAATATTTCTAGAAATGCTTTCTTAATATTTTATCCATCTTCGTTTTTATAGACTTACAAGAATATTCTCGAAAGTAAGTTATTCATTTTAAATTCATGAGGATCCTTTTTTAAAAAGTTCTTCACAAAGTATTAGACCTTAAAAGCATTATGTTGAGGTAAGATAGACTCATTTACGAGTAAGAATAGAAGAGAAAAGAAGCACCAAATGAACAAAGCAGGAAGTATAGGCCACCAAAATCCAATTTCCTCCAGTAAATTACTGTGTGCAGATAACAGCAAACAGGTCATTTAAACAGTCTAGATGAGTCATTTGTCCATTGTTCAGTGTTAGCAAAATTCATTGCACTGTAGGAACATCTTGGTTTGACACAATTTAGTGTGTATGTCATTTATCAAGAGCCTACTAGTTTAAGGAACTAGTTTAGGGATGTCTTCCAAAATCAAAAATGAGAAGACACCTTGCTTAAAGGAAGTAGAACAGAAGGAGTCACCTAAATATTCTTTTAGATGGTCTTATTCAGTCAGACAACAAACTTTGATAAGTGTGCAAAGAATTATGGGAGAGATAGTGTCATATAAAAATTATAAGTATTCTAAAAGAATACATCTCCTGCACTAAGCCTTCAACTCCATATTCTCATATCATTTGATTTGTATGGATGTTCTGTATTCCTGGCTTTATCATAAATCTCTTGAGAATAGTGATCATGTATCTTATTCCTTGATTTTATAACTAAGAGTGCTGATATCCAGGTTGGGCCATGTATAGGGATGGATGTGGATAAACAAATTGGCAGACTGAAATTTGTTTCAAGTGGTTTTCTAAGAATCATCAAGCTTTCACCCTAGATCAGCAAGTCCCTTTTCTATAAGAGCCAGATAGAAGACGTTAGGCTTTGTGGGCTAGACACCATCTGTGGCAACTCCTCAACTGTGCTATTTTAGTGCAAAATCAGTATCAAACAATAGGAAAACCAACGGGAGTGCCTGTGTTCCAACAGGACCTCATAAAAACAGGTTCTTGCCCAGCCTTGTGGTGCACACCTGTAATTGCAGCTGAAGCTGAGGCAGGAGGATCTTGAGTTCAAAACCAGCCTCAGCAAAAGCGAGGCACTGAGCAACTCAGTGAGACCCTGTCTCTAAATAAAATACAAAATAAGGCTGGGAATGCAGCTCAGTCGCAGAGTGTCCCTGAGTTTCATCCCTGGTAACCCCCCACCCCTCAAAAAACAAACAGGCTTTTCATGGGCTATGGTCTACCAAATACTATCCTGTTTCTTGAATTTTTTTTTTTCACTTTTCTGGTAAGATATACTTTTAAGAAAGAGGTGTTAGATAATCCTGTGTTTTAAAAAGATAAACTTTATGAAATGAAATCAGACTAGGTAGCTGCTCAGTGGATTCCATGGTGTGACTGAGGAAAGAAGCACCCAGCCTCAATTTGGGTCAATTTGCCATATTGTCTAATATTTCCAATTTTTGGAATCACTTAAAAAATCATGAAACTAACTGTATAAAAATTTTTTGTTGAAAAATTGGCAAAATTAGTTATCCAATTAGTTTATTTTGTGAGACAGCAAGTAAAAAAATCACCATGTTATAAAATAGCATAAAATATCCTTTATTTTATCATCTCATAGTATTTATGCCTCAAGTTTTTTGGTAATGTTTATTTATTTACCCAAATGTTAAAATCATTTGTACATTATGGTATTAGGTAGTTTGTTTAAACTTTTTATTCTATTTGCTTCTTTGAATTTTTATTTTTAAATGAATAATGCCACTTCAGAAAGTAGTTTTTTAACATATAGGGTTCCTCTAGCTATCTGAAATTATCAGACTGTATAGAAAAAGAGTACACTAGATGCAGGGAGAGGACTTTATTATGTTCTATGCTGTCTCACCCACGATGTCCACTGACAAAGTCCGATTGTTCCAGTTAGTAAAGGAATGACAATGTAAGAGGGATGATCCTTACTGGAGGTGGCTGGAGAGAGAACAGAGGTGAGCAAGAGGAGACTGCTAGAGTTGCTACTTTGATAGTTAAAATTCTTTGTATCTGAAGTGTAAATGAAGAAAGGTATGAGACCAAGAGAATTTGTTTTATATGTTGGAAATAATTCAGAAGAAAAGGAAGAACTAGCAATCAGGATGAAGAAAACAAATGAGAGTAAATCATTAATTAAGAAGAGCTGTAGCATCAAGTGTCCTGGTAGGATGATGGGCTGGGGTTAGCAGCTGAGGCATCATAGTCACCAGAGGCAAGATAAAGTACCTGAGTTCAGAAGCAGATGGTTTGTAGACATAGAGGGTGGGGCTTGGGGTTCCATGGCATTTCCCTTTTGATTGCTTCTAAGATTCCTGTTCAATCCCATGAAACAGGTAATCTGCTCAAAGAAAGGCAGGAGATTCTCCAAAAAGAGTTTCCAAAGGATCAGTTAGGGTTGTCAATGAAATAAGAAATGCTCTGTTAAATTTGAATACCATGAACAACTTTTTAACAATGCCTTAAATATCACATGAGATAATTGTTTACTATAAGTAAATTTGGTATGATGCAATATTTTTTCCTGAAACTTGAAATTGGCAGGGCATTTTGTATTTTTCTTTATTAAATCTGGCAAACTATTCACAGTCCAAATAAAAAGTATGTAAAACAAACCTTGGTAAACAGAAATTGCTGTTGGTTATTATCAGGTTGTACGCAATTTTGTGGGAGAGCAGAAGGGAGTGGGAAAATGTTTGAAACTTTCTCATATGTTTCAGAGATGATACGCGAAGACAGAATTAAAGGTTACCTATAAAATATAAATTTTAAAATATAATTTCATGCCTTATATTTATAGTGTCTGATTCTTATCAGCAAGTGTTTAATACTGATTTAAGAAGGACAATATAAACATTAGATTAGTTTTAAAATATCTCGCAATATTTTTAGTAGTAACATGAAGCAACTCAAATTAATTCAGTGCATTTTATAAGTGCTTCACATTTAACAGATGAGTAAACTGAGCCTCCAGGTGGTAAGTGCCTTGCCTGGCAAATGATCAGCTCACCATCAAAGCTATTTTCCTACCATGGCTTGCTGTCCCTTAGCAGGTAGTGATGTTAACAAGATGGTAGTATCTATTTGGAGCTTGGGTCTCTGCTAAGGGGTTTATGTGAGAAGAGGGACTAGACTCCTCAGGTGCACTGTTTATCTGGGAGGCAAAATAAGAGTGGACACTAGAGAGAGTAAAAGAAAGTATGCATGCAAAAAATATCTGTGCCAATTTCACTGATTTCTTTTTATTTTTGGCCTCTCAATTTTTGAGACAATTAACAACTCCCTATTGAATCTTTCTAAGTAGAGGATTATGCCTAATGGGTTATGACAATAAATAAGATTAACTTCAAAGAAAACTGTTCTTGGCTTGGTGGACTACTAAATAATATTTGGAAATGGAAAATATCCAAAGGTAGCATGATATTTGATAATATTGACAAAGGAATTGAGTCAGTTTATATACAGATAATGGGCTTGGGTAAGGATTTATGTCTTCTAGAACACTAGACATTCATCTATTTATTCATTTCATAAATTGAATCATTATCAGGTAAACAAGGAACAGAAATTTACAAAAACAAGTCACAGTTTGTTACAAATTCAGATGTGTCCCAACTGAACAGAAACAATAAAAGTGCATTCATACTAATTTCAAGTACGTTGAAAGATTGACTAGCTCTTTAAAGATGTGCAAAATTTCACCAAAGAAAAATATAAATCTTATTGAAAAACACTAAGAACATCTAAATAAAATAAATATGCATCGTAGACATTATGGAATCAAAAATTTATTATAAATATAGTTATCCACAAAGTGATCTATATATCCATTGTAATTCCAATACAATCTCAGCAACTTTAAAAATAAATTGGTAATCTTATCCAAAAAACTTACATGGAAATTCAAAGGGGCATGAACAGTTAGGCAACCCTGAAAAGATATTTTAAAATGGAGGGTTCAATATATCAGAGATTATAATTACCCCACCATTTTGATTAAGACTTTTTTAACTAGGTACAAAGATATCCATATTAGAAATGCAACAGAATGGAGAGGACAGAAACTCACATGTGAATGACAACCTGAGGTATGACAATGCACCCTGATGAAATGTGGGGTATTTTCCATTAAACAACACTGTGGCAATTAACTATCCACAAGGAAAAAAATGAATCCTGAATTTCTACCTTATATCACATAACAAATTCAATTTCAGATGGATGGCAATTGTGAAAGGCAAGACAAAAAGCAAAGACTTCTAGATCTGGGCATGTGGCTTAGTGGTAAAGTGCTTGCCTGGCATGTGTGAGGCACAGGGTTCGATCCTCAGCACCACATAAATAATAAATAAATAAAATTAGGGTATTGTGTCCATCTACAACTAAGAAAACAAACAAAAAAACAAAGACTTCTAAATAACCACCAAATAATGAATGGATAAAGAAAATGCAACATATTTATAAAACTGAAGATTACTGATGATAAAATAGAATGAAATATTGGTGCATACCAATATTTTGAAGATGCTTCTGCTAGAAAACACTGACTCTTCACTTGGAGTTACAGATGTCCAGTGGATAACCAAATATAAGATAAAAGTCTGCCATTTCCAGCTTTATTTTCCTTCAGTTTCCTTTGTTATCCTCAACTTTATGTTAGATTCCTGCTCAAATCTACATGTCTATGTTAATCATTTAAAAAGTATTCATTTTCAACAAATTTTAAGTAATTCCCCACCCTTCAAGGCTGAAGGCATCAAGATAAGAGCAACAAATATATTTTCAAGATTTATTGGAATTCAATAATCAACACATTATCCAGCACCAATTTTTATAATGTCCTGTTGCAGACCACAGTAGTGGCACCTAAAGGTCTCCATTCGTTGCTCCAAACCCAAAGGTACTAGCTCGATCTTGCCTGCATGATTTTTTCTTTTCTCCTTCTCCCTCCAGACACCTTAGATTCCAGAATCATGAGTCTGATTGATAAACATCCTGTGGTAAGAGTAAAAATTATCCTCAGGTAGCTGCAACTTTCATATCATTAAAAGGGCTTTGTGTGGTCATCCTGAAATGATGGTCAACCAGACCCAAGCTTGACCAAGACTGCTTGACTCTGCATGTTTCTTGCCTTCTGCTTTTGTTCCTTCTATGCCTTCCCAAAGCTCTTGTCAGCTCCCTAAAGAAAGTGTTGAGGATGTTTGACACCCTTGGTCCTTTCAGTATGACTGGTACTGAACAAATTGCTTTTATACTTCACCATTACTTTTTCTGTTTGTTTCTTTTTTCTTTTGTTTTTATTTTATTTTATTTTTTTTGCTGTGCTGGGGATTGAACCCAGGGCCTTGTGCTTGCAAGGCAGGCACTCTACCAACTGAGCTCTATCCCCAGTCCCCATGTTTGTTTCTTTGACTAAGTGACCAGAACTGTTCTTCTGGGAACCCCCATTGTTAAAACTTCTGTCCAGGACTCTGGTAAAAAAAAGTCAATAACAAATTGCATATATTATTTTATTTCATTTTATTTATTGTCCCAACTAGGCAAATATAGAGAAATAGAAAGTAGTTGCATAGGGCTTGGAGGTATAGAGAGTTAGGAGAGTGATTGCTACAATAAATGCTGTTGTTTTTTCTTTTTTAGTGATAAAAATATTCTAAAATTGCCTGTATCTGTGAATATGCTAACATCTGATATGTTAGACTCTTAAATGTAAAAAAGATTAATTGTACTTTAAGCCATTAAATGTGTGGATTGTATAGATAAGAATTACCTCTTAGTAGAGCTGCTATTAGAGAAAAATGTTTTAAAGATCAATAAACAAAGATTTTCAAAAATTATGATCTCAGATATAACCAAAGATTTTATAAACAGGGCAGAAAACACATGAAGCATAAAGAAAAATGATAAATAGGACTATTTTAAAATTAAAATTAAATCAACATATGTCATTAAGAGAGTAAAAATGTGTAATATGCATATGCATAAAATAATCAAACTCAAAATACATAAAGAACTCTCAAAACCAAAGGCAGTCTGACAAGAAAGTGGGCCAAAGGGTAGAGCTTTACCAAAGAGGAATGTAAAATAGCCAATAAATCTGAAAAGATGATCATCATTATTAGTGATACAGGGAATTCAAATCAAAGAGAGATGAGAGTCCCACTCTACAGTTACCAGAATGGATACATTTAAAAAATTACCAAGCATTCCTTTAATAAGGAAATAATAACCTTTCATTATGCTTAACTTGTTAGTAGTCTATCCTTAAAGTGAGGGAATCCACTAAACTGATGCTTTCACATCAAACTCCTCTCCAGATTTTTACATGCTTCAACAGAATTGCCTGCATTATGTGCACTAAGTAATACTAGGAATGGTAATTTCCCAATGTGTTCTGTCTACTGTTTTACCTATATATCTATCTAGTGAATGGATTGTTGGAATGATAATGATGGATAATTCTGACCTATTCTAGTTAGTATGCTTCTTGGACTCACTTCCTTCAGATTCTCCACGTAATGTCAGATACTTCAGGGATTCAACTGATGCCTTTATATTGTACACATTTTTTTTCCTAATGGATTCCTTGTAGGAGAAACTGCCAGTCCTGTCTTCTTATATGTTCTTTACTTCTACTTGTAATAGAAATCCTAGTTTTTAACTAGGCTATCTCTTCCCAGGAGGAAACAAATGCTACTACACTCCCCAGTTTCCCTTGCAACTAGTCAGGTCATGTTACTAAGTACTGTCAATGGGATGTAAGAAAAAAAACTCCATATCCAAGGAGTATTCTTAAAATAAGATGCCATAGTTTCTTAGTTTTTTTTTCTTCTATTTTTCTTCTAGCTTGTCAGATATGATGGATTTGAGAAGGGAAAACACTTCACTAAGTATTGCAGACAAATAAATTAGAAGGAATTTGGATGCCTGGAGACTTACTTGAGATGAAAAAGAAATACATTATCTTTCTTTGACCCACTAGTATGATGAAGGATTTGTTACTGATAGCAACCTAACCAGAAATCAATACATTCTTGTTATATGTTAGCAACATAACTTCAGCAAGTTACTTAAGCTTTCAAAAATACTTGCCCTGTCTGTGGAATGGGAACCAAACAAGACCTGTTTCCGGTCTTTGTGTAATGTAGCAGGTTCTCCGTGTAAAGAGATTGCATTATGTCCTAACATGGATGCATTTACTCAGCAAATTTTAGTTTCATTATTATTATCTCAAACTTCCTATGGTATAAATATACTTAAACTCAGGATGATTAATTCTGTATTTTCAGATGAATGTTGAATAAAAATGCAACCCCTGATTTCTCTTTATAGCTGTCCACTTTGATAGCTACTTTAAGATCATCATGTCTGAAAACAAATTCATTTCATTACGTTCAATTTGCTTTTCCCCTCAATTTCCTATTTCAATGAATGTCATCACTGTGCACCTAACTGTGCAAAGGAAAGCACACCAATTATATTTAGGTTATTTGTTATCCAAATTCTTCTTCTCTATTGCTCCATATTATGTCTTTATTATCTTTTCTTCCCATCCACACCCCTCCTTGACTCTCCTTAGCTCTACTTCAAGTACTTATTTGCATTACTACAAGAATCTTATAATTGGTCTTGCTACCTACATATAGTCACCAAGGAATCTTTTTTTGTAGATGAGAATTTAATTAGGTCATCATTCTGTTTAAGATCTTCTCATGGCATGCTTTCAGATACAAATAAAATCCACTCATACTTTGGTCTACAAAGTTAATGCTCTATCCTGCCTAACTTTCAACTTTATTCCCCGCCTTCTTCCCAGTCAAACCCTTAACTTTAGCCATAAAAGGAGCCAGTGAGTGCACAGTCACCATGCACTTCTCTGAGCACTTGATGTGCACTATGTTAATCTGCTGAGCAACTCTGTGAGGAAGATTTTATCATCTGATTAGGAAAGTAACACATGGGCAGGTCAGAAGCTTATTCAAGTTCTCATAGCAAAGGGCAGAACTAGGGTTCCCTCCTTCATAGGAGCTGTTCTCTTCACCCTACTAGTGGGGCTGCCCCTTGCCAAACCAAGCCCAAGAGCATTCTATTTTTCCTTTTTACTTATTTATTTAGTTTTTGGTCCTCCCTTCAGGAGGGTGACACAACCCATCCCTTGTGCTACGAGAGCACAAGCTCTCTTTTCTCACAGCTCTTACTCTCTGCTTTTATTATTTGTTTTCCTTAACAGGTTATGAGCATAGTAAATACTCTAGAATATTTGCTGAACACAGGACTATGAAGAGTAAGTAAATTTATGAGTGAAAGAAAACATTATGGTGATGACATAACCATACACCTGCTCTCTAACACACACACACACACACACACACACACACACACACACCACAAAGCAAAATCTAAAATGTGCAGTGGGACAAGTCATTTACTGAAAGTTGGGCAGTTTAAATTCTAGACTTACTCTTAGAGATACTGATCTGAATCAATGTTATAAAATTTACCTCATCATATTTTGAACCTTATTTTGGTTTTTGGAGCAACATATTTTTGAAGAAGGGCAGGTCCCTTGAAGAAATGTTAAAACTCAGATACGACAAAGACAGAAACATCCTGGAGCAGATGCTTTTCTTGTTGGATACAGATAGGTGGTGTGGAGTAGTGTGTGAGAAAACTTAGTCCCTTTGCTCAAGAGTAAGCTTTAAAGGAAAAGGATGATCTCTCTATAAGGACACAAGCACAGGTTCACATCTGCACCTTCACAGCATTGAGACTGCAGCGATCTATACATTGTGCTGATGTAAAACTGCACGCATTCATCCCATTCTCCCTAAGCCTGTCTTGTCTGCTAGTAAAGGGTCCAGTGGGAACCTGCTGCCCTCCTAAACTGCATCCATTCTAGACTTGATTGTCACCATAGCCACCCCTCCAAGTGTTGTGCATCAATGACCTCCACTCTGAATAGCCATACTTAAATAAAATTCCAATCAAGAATTTCTAACTCCCTGGGCCCATCATAGCAGACTTTTGAAAGAAAATAAACTCAAGTAGACAATTTCTAAAGACACTTATCTATCTAAATGATGTGATTTATTAGCCACCTTGGAATTTCATCATCAAGGACATTTTGGATTCCATTAATAGATGAGTTCCAGAAAGACTCCATTATCCTTCCTCATGAGCCACATATTTGCCTTTATTTTAATAAGAAGGACAGTATTAGACTTATGGCATGATTTCCTCCAAAATAACATCTGTAGAAATTTAAAAACTCAAAGAAAAAAACATACATGCTATTGGCCTCAGCTTAGTCATTGTGCTGATATGATCATGATACTAACTGAATTTCCACTAATATTTAATCAAAGAAAGAAAAGATTAAATATATATAAATTGAACTACATGACTGAAATTATTAGACATGCTCAGAAGGCAGCTGGGAGACGAAAACACAGAAAACAAGTGGTGAGGAGAATGGGAAGGGAGTAGAAGCCACCAAACTTCATGGAAAATAACAAGAGACCAAAGTGCAATAACAACTGGCTATTATATTTCAGATATTTCTAGTGTGAATTTTTATGACACCATCTGCAGAAGACTTGAAAAGAAATGTAGTAGATAAAGATGGAAATAGGGAATCCTATTTTGATAATTCATTGCCTCGGGGGTATTCTGTTGGTCAATGTTAATTAATTTTTTATCTTTTTCATGAAATATGGTCACCAATCTTGGAAGAATGAGAGTTGAAAAAGGAGTTTGGGGCCTATTGGTTGTTTCAAATGTTCTCCTGTTTCTCACCTCATTTCCTGATAGGTCTTCATGATAGACCAGGTGGATTCAAAGGAGGCAATGCTTTGAATATCTCCAGTCTGAATCTGCAGTGAATAGATTCAAAAGAGCAAAGCTAAAGACCTAAGAAGGAGTTCAGTCCTTTTCTAAAGAGAATGAGCTTGATAGTTCTTACTACAGAGAAGGTCCAGAACCCATCAAGGGGAACATATATCTAGCGCAACCCAATAAATGTCATATACCAGTAGACCAATACCCCAGAATTACTTCTGCTTAGTTCTTAGAGATTAGGAACATTTTGAGTACCATTATGTCTATCCTGCTCCAATTGCATTATTATTCTGCATATCTATTTCTGTGAAACAAGCCATCCCAAACTTAACATCTTAAAATAACTATTTATTAGTATTTGTCTTTCTGAGGGTTGACTGAGCTCACTTAGGGCCAGTAATGTGGCCCTAAGTAATTGCAATCTGACAATCGCTGGATCTGGAATCATCAGACAGATGAAATGGTCTAGATGTCTGAGACAGTTGACTTACATGGCTTGAAGTTGAGTCTGACTATTAGCTGAGAGCTGAAGCTGTTTATAGGAACACCTATATAGTTATTCCATGTGCCTTGGATTTCTCTATGTTGGATTAAAAGTGGATTCTTAGTGTCACTTTCACCACATTTTATTGAACTACATAGTCACAGGTCCCATTTCACCATCTCCATGAGGGTGGAAAAACAGATTTTGGAGGAGCAGCAATGTAATATGAAGAAAGAAGTATGGAATAGGAGATATTACTTTGATCATCTTTGGAAAACATATTCTATATTTATTGACATGAAATCTTTGGGTTACTGAAATTTCAGATAACATATTCCTTCAAGTCTTCCATATTTTAGAGCCTCTCTACTTGTCTTCTAGAATATTTTCTGTTTTAAATGATCTTCTCCACTATTCTGAGCTCTCATATTTCCTTAAGCATCATTACTTCAACATCTCATTATCCTTCAGTTTTCTCAACTCTGAAGTGAGATCAATGATAGTACCCACTTCCAAAACTCTTATGAGGATTTTACAAGCCTGTTATGCAGCAAGTATTTAAAAGTATTGCTATTATTCTTATTTATTTACTGCTTATGTTTGAAGAGTCTCCATAATGTTAGAGTAGTAGATTGTGTGATCAATATGAGATGAGATGACATGCATCTTTTGGTGTGTTCACTGGTTAATGTCCTGCCCCTCTCAGGGAATACAATGCTGTGAAAACCATCATTGTATCAATATGCTCCTGCTGGGTCCATGGCTCCTTAAGGAGGAGAGCATATGGTGGAATTTCAGGCACAATAGGGGGTCAATGAGAATATTTCTGTTGAAGAGGAAACTCTTAAAGTTGCTGATTTTATCTACCCATCGAGTCAACTGTTTGCATTAAGAATAAAAACATATCTTTCTAGTTTTCATTGTAACGTTTTATCCTATAGTTTTTAAATTTGAAAAATGCATCAAGGTCAAATCATTACAAAGGGTTGTAACCCCCAAACTCTCAAGAAGTAATGACTAGAGATCAATTGAAATTCAGAGAAAAATTGTTGGCTCCCAAAATTCATAGGGTGATGAGAATAAGTTGAAAAAACAACTGGGTTGTTTTAAAGAGTATTATGACTTAGAAAATTGCTATGAGGCTAAAAAGGAACACAATTACCCATCAACATGAATGCTTTCCAAAAAAAGCAAAAGAGATAACCAATACCGAAAATCAATAGAAGTATTTTTAAAATATCTACACTAAATGATAATCAACCTTCTATAAGAAATTTATGAAATTTTATTAATAGACTTTTACATTGGAGAAAATTGCAGCTCAGAGAAATGAGGCATTATGCCCAGTCCTGCAGGTAGTGACTTTGTATGCCCAGAGTCAAACTCAATTGTCTCTAGCTCTGCTTCTGAAACCCATCCTCTACTTACATGTCCAGTGATCACACCTTGGGGAAAGAGGCACTCTTGCAACATTAAAAAAAAATTAAAAGGGTTGGGCATGTAACTCAGTGGTAGAGCATCCCCTGGGTTCAGTCCCCAGTGCTGGAACTGGTGTGGGGAGAAGAGGTCCTCCATGATCTTTCTTAGATGTTTTTCTGTCTCATCATTCTTCATCTCCCTGGAACAGCCTATGCCAGCCAGCAGGAGGTCCTTATTGCCCTTGTTTCCGGAGGCACCCAGCCCTACCCTCCTCTCTTCTGATTTCACACCTGTGACATTCTCCTCTCCTCCACTCAGCTCATGTCAACCTTGACATTCTTCAGAGAATTTTCAATCTGATAATCTGCACACATTTCCTCCTGAGCTTTCAAATTCAGTACAGTTTTCTCTCTTCTGAACTCCATGTGTCATTTCTAGTGTTGTTTATTTCTCCTCATAATCTCCCTTCCCTATTTTTTTTTTAATTTTGTTTTTGTGGTGCTAGGGATTGAACCCAGGGCCTTGTACTTATGAAGCAAGCACTCTACCAACTGAGCTATATCCCCAGCCCTCCTATTTTTCTTTGTTGCAACATAGAGCTTGCCTGCCTGAATTAGGCAGAGTCTTGGGTCTCCTCTTGGATCTTTTATATTACAAAGTGCAAGGCCACAATAAATGCTGGGTAATTGACTGTCAGTTCTGTGACTGAAAACCCAAGTCTTGATTTTAGCATGTCTTTGTTATAGAATTTCACACAAACACAAATCTTTGGGAAAGAAAGCGATTGAGAAGAGTTCATAGGAAAAGTCTGCTTTTTGAAGAGGACAACCTCTTCTCCTTTGCAGAAAATTCCACTGTGATACAGAGGGGTGAAGCAAAACCTTCATAAGTGCAAAGCACAACATGCATGGGTGACCTACAGATGTTGTTGGTTTAACTCGGTGTCTACATTAGGGAAAGCAGGTGAATCCATAATGTAAAGAAAAGACATAAATTGGCAATTCTTTGACAGATGGGTTTAAAGTTTTCCTAATAAGAATTAAAACAATGTTTAAGGTGATCCACAAAGAAAAATTTACCCAACATCAGGCCAAAGAGTTGAAAATCTCCACAGGTTTCAGCCAGTCCTATGAATAACACGTTTTCATGTGCTGAAATGTGGGCTTGCAGTTATCCTCCCTGTGGCTCAGTTTCAGTATCTAGAAAACAAAGAGACTCCCCTGGACAACCATAAAGGTTTGGTTTAGACATTTTGAGTTCTGTCTTCAGACAGGGTTAATCTCAAAAGACTGAAGCAAGGAAACTTTGTGATTGGCTGCTTCTTCCTACTCTTCTGGAAGTTGCTACCCCATCTTACCCTGCCCCCCACCTTCCCAAGGCAGAAATGCTGTCACGTTGCACTTTGATTTATCACTAACAAAGCCACACCTGTTTATTGCAGTTTGCAGCCACTTTCTTGGGCTGAAAACTTCATAGTCACGTGAGAGACAGAAACAAACCTCATTTACTGATGTGAAAATTGAGATGGAGGAAGTTAAGCAATTTGCCCTTATGGTATTAGAGTCCTCAGCAGGGAGCTGAGGTGCAAATTCGAATTTCTTTCTCAAGATATGTTCTTTCTGTGGGTCCAACACCATGGTTGATTCTCCAAAGGGATTTGACATTACTGCACCTCTGCCAGCTTTGTTCTCCTGTCCTCCTTCACTACCCAAAGAAAAAGTCTACTCTAAAGTTATTTATTTAAATGAGACACCAGTTCTCCTAAAACCAAAGCATAACATAATAGAGTCTGTTTATTGACTAAAAATATTCATTGACTATAAAAGTTATCTTGGTAAATATCCGATAGAACGACCTCTATCCACCAAACCCAAAGTAATGCTAAAAATCTTATTCTTTAGGGCCTGAGTAAAAAGAAAAATAGGGCACAAGAAGGACTTATGAGTTTTTCATTTCTTTCAAATCCCCAACATACATTGCAATGTAACACAGGAATGTTTTATCTTCAACTAACACCCAGAAACAGGAGTTGAGGATGGATGGAGTGGATTCAGCAGATGTAGCAGGAGAAAGTTCTATCTTCAGTATTAAATAGACATATAGATGTAGGTATAGGTAAAGATGTGTACATGGATAGATTTCTTTTAAGCTTAAGATTTTAAATTGAAAATATAATAATTTAGCAGCATGAGGTCAAGTTCCGATTTCTGCATTGCTGGACTGAAGTGCTCCATGAGGAATTGGAAGAAGAAATGAAAATCAACTGGAGCAAACCTGAGCTGAGCTCTGAAGGATGTGTAGGCTTGGGAACTATGTGGGGAGTGATGCTGGTGCTGAACCAGCATCCAGTTACAGTGCTGGAAGACAGAACCTGCAAAAACTTCATCAAAGACGATACCTGTGATCTTCCTGTAATCTTTCTCTTATACTGAACTCCAAAAGTGAATTAAGGAATAGGCAAAATAAGGGGAGAGATACCACAAAGACCTTGTTTGAAAGCAATAGGAAGAAATCTTCGTAGTCAGGGAGAGATGGCCTGTCACATGTGTTGAACTACAATTTCCCAAGTAATACAGCTTTTCAATTTGTGCTTTATCTCTTCCCTTGAGTCCCACCACAGTGCCAGGGCCTGGGATGCTTGAGTCTTGAAACACTTCAGAACAACACTTTACTGCACCCCAGGGAAGCAGCTAAATTCTAGCACATCTGTGCATTTTATAGGAATTGAAGCATAGGCAAATTGTTTTCTTTTTTTTGGGGGGTGGGGAGGGATGTCCAATCTTTTTTACCTTCATCAAACTCTCAATACAATTTGTTTCAGAGCCCAGATGGCTGGTATGTATGGATGGGCATAATCCAAACATTCTAAAGAGAGCAAAGGTATAACTAAGGTAGCATGGGCAAATCTAACATCTTCATTAAACCACTGAGACTCCAGGTTCTGTTTCCCCTTGCCAGAAATTGAGTGCACATTTACCTTGTGCTCTTTTTAAAAATTAGTTAATAGACCATTTTTTAGAACATTTTAGTTTTATGGAACAATGGAGTAGAAAGAATAGATCCACATATCCCCCATCCGCTCTCATGGTTTTCCCTGTATTATCTTTCATGGGTACGGCATATGGGTCATAATTGATGATCAGATACCGATGTCATTATTAATTAAAGCTGATAGTTTATATTAGAACTCACTTTTTTTGTTATACAGTTTTTGGATTTCATCATGTATATGATGTCACATATTCGCTGTCATAATGTCATATAGAAGAGTTTGGGTACCTCAACATCCCATGTGCCACCTATCAATCACTTATTCCTCCAAAAATTATCTTTCAAAATGTGAAAATCTGGAGGACTATAAAGTGAGCAAGAGCTTGTAGTCATCTGAACTCAACCCTGCCCACTCAGATTTTTATAACAGACTCTCTAGTTCCGTGCTCTTCACTCCTGCCCCACCATGACACTGTTTCTCAGGACAGGCCTAAAATAACAGCCACACTTGCACCTCAAATGAAGACAGAGCACCAATCCTAAAGTGATTTTTAAATTTGAATCATAATTTCCCTATTGCAAAGACATCCTGAGAGCTTCCCTTTGTGCTTGGAATTTAGGATGGGAAGATTCATTAGGAAGTTTATTTCATGGGGGAGGGCACAACTGAGATGCCCTCAGCAGAGCTACAGGCGTGTGATGGGGGCAAAAGAGAAAGTCTCAGGGAATGCTTTGTTTATGGCATGATTTTGGCCCCTGGTCCTAAAGGGGAAAGGTGCATGAATCTTTGAAGAACACTGGCTTAGAAGGAAAAGCATGGAAACATGTTTCATAGTCAGAAATTTTAGTAAGAAACATAGAAACTTTTGCTAAAGGATCTTTTGGTATAATATTTAAGAACATGATCTCTCTAGTGAGATAGACATGAATTCAAATTTGCCTCCTGGATCTGTGTGACCCATCTACATCCCACTTTCTCCATCAGGCACATGCACAATCATACCTATATATTAACTGGCAGTAGTGAATTGGAAAATGAGATGGCAGTGGCCAAGATTTTTATTCAGTCACCCACCCATGTGCTGTAATTTCCAAGCAACCATTCATAATGAGGAATCCTAGTGATGAACTCCTAAATGCAATGTTGTATTAAAAAAAGGAAAAAGAAAGAAAGGAAAGAAAGAAAGAAAGAAAGAAAGAAAGAAAGAAAGAAAGAAAGAAAGAGGAAGAAAAGAAGGAAGGAAGGAAGGAAGGAAGGAAGGAAGGAAGGAAGGAAGGAAGGAAGGAAAGAAGGAAGGGAGGAAGGGAGGAAGGGAGGAAGGGAGGAAGGGAGGAAGGAAGGAAGGAAGGAAGGAAGGAAGGAAGGGAGGAAGGAAATCTTTCTATCAGAATTCAGGAAATAAATCAAGGAACAACTTGAGAGAGGACTAAAGAGAGTGTGTGTGGTGTGTGTGTGAGAGAGAGAGAGAGAGAGAGAGAGAAAGAGAGAATAAGTGGCAGTTTACAGGGCAATAAGAAGATTTTGGCAACTAAGAGTTAACATGCTAAATGTGTTTGATGAAGTTTTCAGAAATGGAAGTAGGAAATTACTGGGCATATCATATACACTATGTCTAAAAGGAGACCAACTCTGAGAGTGAGCAGCACTGCCAAGAATCCCAGTGGAGTTATTCCCAGTGGTATACCTGGGAATACCAGGTATACCCAGTGGAATACCTTTGTTATTTAGCTTTATGACATGAACAATTTTTGGTCTTACTAAAAAGAAAATTGTGTTTCAAGTGAAAAAACTAATTGGGTGTGGTGACATACACCTATACCAGTGACTCAAGAACCGAGGTAGGAGGATTGCAAGTTTGGAAACAACCTGAGCAACTTAGTGAGACCCTGCCTCAAATAAACAATAAAAAGAGCTGAGGATGTATCCCAGTGGTAAAACCCCCCTGGGGGTTGGGTTTGTGGCTCGGTGGTAGAGTGTTTGCCTAGCATGTGTGAGGCACTGGGTTCCAGTCTCAGCACTGTATATAAAAATGTCAATAAAATAAAGGTCCATCAACAACTTACTCAGCTATAAGGAAGAATAAAATTATGACATTTGTAGGTAAATGGATGATGTTGGAAACTGTTATGCTAAGTGAGATCAGCCAATCACATAAATCCAAAAGCCGAATGGTCTCTCTGATAAATGAATGATGATGCATAATGTGGGGGGGAGAGATGGCAAGAATGGAGGAAAGATAGCTAGCATAGAGGGAAGGGAGGGATGGGGCGGGTGGGGGGTAAAATTAATAACAGAGTGTATGACAGATACCATTGCCCTGTGTAAATGCATGAACGCACAGATGGTGTGACTCTACTTTGTGTACAACCAGTGAAACAATAGCTGTACTCCATTTGTGTTCAATAAAAAAAAAAAAAAATTCCCCTGGGTTCAATTCCTAGCACTGATTTTTACATATGTATAAAACTATACTATGTTTCATTTATTATTATCATTAGTATTATTAATTTCACAGATCTTTATCAAGAAAATGTGAACTTTTTGTTTTTGCTAGCTTACAAAAGTGAATCAACAAATACCCTACTTCAACTTGTGATATGTTAATTATTGTGCTTAGAGACATCACTTTAACAATGGCTTGAACTGCTCAAGCTACCATCCTCAGATCAGTTACTGGAAGACATGAATTAATGGGCTACATCAAATTCTGTGGCATTACATTCCCAGTGTGGTCTTATGAAACAAACATCCAAATAAAATGTTAAAACACAAGATATATTTATCAGGAAGTTTAATTGAATTTGAAGACTTGAAATTGGCTTCCTATCTTGCTGGTGTTAAGACTCAGCCTTTCTAGAGGGCAAGGCATCTGAGGACATTAAAATCCAATATCCAGGGTTCAGCAGAAGTATTTGACTAGTAATGAAAATATGTGCAAGCACATCAGGATTCGGCTAATTCTCAGGAACTAGTACAATGCTCAAAAAACCTTGGTACTTAAGTTTTGTGACTCTTCTGCTCTCTACTGAGGTACTTCCCATGTGCTACAATGTTATTTTAGTCAGCTTCATGTCACTGTGACCAATACACCCAAAAAGTACAACTTAAAGAAGAAGAAGTTTATTTTGACACAGTTTTAGAGGATTCAATCATTACTGGCTGACTCCACCCATTGGGCCTGAGGTGAATTAGAACAACATGGTGGAAGGGCATCCTGGAGGAAAGGTTCTCATTATAGATAGCCAAGAAACAGAGAGATTGAGTTCAAGGAACCAGGGATAATATAATCCCCAAGGTTAGGCCCCCAGTGACCTACTTCCTCCAATCACTCCCTATCTGACTATAGTTACCACCCATTAATCCATTCAAATAATCCATCAAATGGATTAATCCACTGATTAGGTTACAACTTTCATCATCTCATCATTTCACCTCTGAACCTTCTTGTATTGTGTCCCATATGAGATTTTAAGGAAAACCTCATATGTGAAACATAACATAGATAATCCACTTTCTTCCTTTCTTTATTTGAACATGATCCCTATTTCAGGCACTTCATTGGAGATTAATAACTGAAAATAACTTGAAGTTTTTCTGATTTTCATTATGAAGTGAATCACCAAAATCTTATCTTAAGGACAAAGAGTGAGGGAATAAACCTTATATGCACTAGTTGTTCTGTTGCAAAGAAAACATTTGAAAAGGGAGGTAGAAGAAACAGAGAGACAAAGCATGTCTTGGGTCATGGAAACAAGACCAACCTCAATTTTGTTCACCCTGGAGAAATTAATCTGACCCTAGATCCCATCCATTTACATGAGGACTGAACTTCTTCAAATATGGCATGCTTTCATAGAACTAAGATTTAAGATACAGCTTAGGAAGTACCTGACTTCAGTGCTTACATATTTTGAAAGACAATTTTTCATCAACATATAAAATTCAGGCTGCCCCACAGAGAGGATTTGGTAAGAAAAACAAAAGTAATATTTGTCATTATGTTAATATGTCCCCCCAGCCTTGCTGATGAGGCCAGTGTCCTCTGGATGTGAGACTTTCTCTCCTACACAGTGCAGCAGAGAATCCTTTCCAGCAGAGGAGGCCTTGCCTCAAGAACATGGACATATGTATTTGGCCAGCCCCACACACATAAGAAACAATAATCTCAGGATTGTTTCCCTTTTTTCTGTATCAAATCCAGGTGGTGGGTTTTCATTTGGGGTTCTTTGATTTTATGCAGGGATAGGGGTGTAAGGGAAGCTGAGAAGCCGCTCCACCAGGCTTTGAGCATATGCCTGAATTTGTTTACCACAAATAAGATCTTCTCAGCTACTGTTACTGTCACCATAGCAACAAGATTGAGGTTACCTCTATCAACAAAGCACCACAGAAGGCAAAGGCGAGCAGTTAATAAAGAAGAGCAATGATAATTACACAGCCGCCAGTTGCCAGCTCAGAGTCCTGTTTCCAAATTGTAGTTCCATTTTCTATGTAGAATGGAAAATAGAACTCAATAGGCATTAGAAGCCCATCTCTGTATTTGTCAGGAGATAGAAAAAACAAACAAAAAATAACTGGAAATTCTCTACAGATCTTGACTGGGCTCCATGGCATAACCCTCTTAATAGGTTTATAAGTAGGGTAAAAGTGCCTATTAGGGAGCAAGAGTAAAATTTAGCAGTGACTATGAAAAAAACAATTTCTAATTTTAACTAAAGATAATAAAACAAAGACACAAAAAACAAGAATAGACTTATGGAGGAAAATGAAATTAAATTAACATAAGTCCCCGTCCACTTCATTGAGACAAGCTAGTTGAGACAGACCGAATTTATATCTGATGAGTTGTATCTACGATTGATCAAGCACACATGTCCTCTTCAGTCTGTAGTTTCATACTTAAATTGCAAATGAAAAAACCGCATCAATGAGGAATAATGAAGAAGAACAACAGTAAAACATTGATTCATTTACTAAACTTAAATCAGATCCTGATGATAAGCACAATGATTGAGGTATTATGTTAATTCCAAAAGATGCTAAAATGAGTAAAATAGAGTTCACATACCTAATGGTAATTTTTCAAATACAAATAATTCAGGCAGGATGATATGTATAAAACAAAGTTCTGAGAGTGAAATTGAGAGAATACAAAAAAGGAGTGCTAAATTTTACCAGGCAATTTCAACATTACTTGAATTAAGTTGTATTCTGCTTTCTCTAGAAAGACCAGAATAATATCTACAGGTAGAGATTATGATCTCAAAGACAAAATGGACAAACTATCATCATAAAACTCAGCTAAAGTTTTTATATCTTCCTCATAAATGTCATTGCTAACTACCTGTCCTATCCACTTGGATGGTGACATTAATCCAAACACAGCAATGGGTTAGCAGTTGCCCAGACTCTGCCTTGCTCTGAGCATCTGCTTTTCTGGAGTTCCATAACAAATTGCCACAAACTAGGGAAACTTAAAACAACAGAAACTGTTGTTTTAAGTTTCCCTAGAACAGTTCTAGAGAGTAGAAGTCAAAATCAGGGCTTCAAAGGGCCATGCTCTGCATGATGTCCCAGTTAATATTCACAATGACTCAAAATGTCAGTTACATGTGAATCAGACTGCTGCTACTACTTATTCCTATTAGTCTGGCTTTGATATGAGGAAACAGATTGTTCAACTTGCCTGGAATTTTAGAGTCCATGAGTATCCAAACATGCCATTAATCCCATGTTATTAGTCCACCCATATTAGAACATGATATTATTGAGCATTGGAAGAGAGGGAGGAGGAAATAAATAGGCAATAAAATGTAGGCAGAAAGGTTAGTTACAATGAAGATGTAAACAGAAAGAGCGGTCTGCTTTTTGTGGTAGAGCACTTAATTAAGGAAGGGAGAGTCAGCATAGATGAAGCACGAACATGAGAGTGGATACAAATCTGGAGAAATAAGGTAGAATCCAAATCTTCAGGGCTGTGGAACACTCAGATGGTTTTACTGATGACTTTTAAGTGGTTCTGGTTGTCAATTGTGTTCCTCTGGCTGCTCTGTGGAGAATGGAGGGGTGAGAACATCCTGCAAGGGATGTGGTGGTGGAGGGGGAATACCCCAGTAGGAGAATTTGAAAGTGTGTAGGGAAGAAGTTCCCAGGAACCTGGTGATTCATTAGATGTAGAGGGCAACTTGGAAAAAATGACAAGTAAAAGCTGAATACTTTTCCTCACACACTTTTTTAATAAACATACATATGTTTCTTGGAGTCAATGTTGGCTTTACTTTATTTCTTTTGGTTCTCTACTCATGCTTTCTGAATTTGATTGTTTTGCTGTTTATTTTTTAACCAATCTATTCTCTTTCTGTCTCTGTACAGTCTTGATTTGAAATAAGATTATTTATTGTTTATATATTTAAAATTACAATTGTTCTTGCAGTCCAGACTTCATTGCAAGATCTGCCAGATTCATTTTTATCTTCTTAATTTCCAAATCCTGATCTGCTCAGGTCACCCCTTTGCTCTCTACTGCTCACCACAAGCATCCCTGAAATGTCAACCCTCACATGGGACCTTGAAGCTCTACCCAGTTAATTCTCAAATGTAGTGTGATGAAGGGTCCCACCCTTCAAAGAGCCCAGTTCTTTGAATACACTGAGTGGTTGCCGTTTCTTCCTCTTCTCAAACCACATGATTCATTCCAATGTAGGTTTACTTAGTTCCACAGGTGCAGAGTAATTACTCCAAAGAATCAAAGGAAAGTAATTGAGCATCCTTACATAATCTGCAGTGATGAGAATATTTACCTTCATAAGAATATTTGCATTTTGGTAAAGAAAAGTCTAGAAAGAAAATCAATGAAATGCTAATGAAAGATTTTCTAGCAACATGATGTATTTTTGGCAAGTGTGATAGATTGGGAACACTTTCTAGAGCAGTCATTTAATGGGGGTGATGATCCACTCAACCTAGAAATAGACAAGATGAGATAATTGACCATCATTTTCTAACCTATTAGGTCATGAATAGGTTATTATCCCATTCTGACAGTTAATTTCTTAAACTCAATGAACCTGAGGTTCCACAAAGTAGCCTAGAGCAGTCATTCTCAAACTTCTCTGCATGTCTGGGTAATAGAAAAAACCCTGAAGAGTTAAAAAATAAAAATAAAAACCCAGTGTCTTGACTCAGTTGAGCCAGAATTTGTAGTGATGGTAATCATGTAAGAGCACTTTTAAAACAGCTACTCAAACTTGAATGTGCACATGAATCACCAGGGGATCTTAAAAACAGATTCAAATTTAGTAGTTTCAGGGTGGGGTCTGATATTTGACATTCAGTATAAATGGGTCTAATTCTTAAACTTGGCTACACATTATAATCACTCTGGAGAATAAAAAATAAATATGAATAATTAGAAAAAAAGATGCCCAAATTCCACTCCCAGAGAATAATAGCAAATTACACTAATATGACTCATATTTACCTCCTTGCCTGTAGCTGATTCTCCAATTCAAAGGAGAGAGTTGTACTTCTCTGTTAATGGTGAAGCATCCCAGGGATTTTTACTTCAAAATACAATAATCTGGAGTGATTATTTTAAATGAAAGGAACTTAAGAGCAGATGATACTAGAAGAGTTAATGGTTTTTTTTTTAATTTTTCTAATCTTGAAAGTATTTTTTCCCTTTTTTAATTGATGCTTTATAATTATATATAATAGAATTCATTGTTACATATTTGTGCATGCACAGTACAATTTGGTCAAATTCATTCCCCAGGGCCTCTCTTTCCTTTCCCTCCTCTCTTACCCTGGTCCCCTTCCTCTACTCTACTGGTTTCCCTTCTATTTTCATAAGATGCCCTACCTTTTTTCCCCCTATAACTTTCATATATGAGAGAAAACATGACCCTTGACTTTCTGAGTTACGCTTATTTGCTTAACATAATGCTCTCAATTTCCATTTTCCTACAGATCACATTTTCTTTATCCATTCACCTGTTGATGGACACCTAGTTGGGTCTATAATTAGGCTATTGTGAATTTTGCTGCTACAACCATACGTATGCGTGTATCTCTATAGTATGCTGACTTTAGGATAAATTCCAATAAGTGGTATTACTATATCATATGGTGGTTCTACTCCCAGTCTTTTGAGGAAACTCCATAATAATTTTCATAGTGGTTGTACTAATTTACAATCCCATCGACAGTGTAAAACTTCCTCAGTAGGACTCCTAAAGCTCAGGAAATAATGCCAAGAGTTAATAAATGGGGAGGCATCAAATTTAAAAGCATCTGCACTAAAGAAACAATTAGGAACGTGAAGAGAGAACCTATAGAATGGGAGAAAATCTTTGCCAGGTACTGTTCTGACAGATGATTAATATCTAGAATCTATAAAGAACTAAAAAAAAATTTAACACCAAAAAAGCAATAAATAAATGGCAAATGAACTAAATAAACACTTCTCAAAAGAAAAAATGTAAATGGCCAACAAATCTATTCTTAAAATGATCAACATTACTAGCAATCAGAAAAATGCAAATCAAAGCCACACTGAGATTTCATCTTGCTCTAGTTAGAATGACTGCCGTGAAAAACACAAATAATAATAAATGCTGGAGAGAATGCAGAGGAAAAGAACATTTTTACACAGTGTTTTGTTTTTCTTCTTGTTTTTCTCCTGAAATCTCTTTGTCTGTTCAAAGTTCAGACCAACCAATCTCTGATCTCTTCCTGAGTTCTCATTAAATAAATTCATGTTGTCAGGAAGAATGATGAAAGCCTGTTAACACAACTGGATCGACATTTGTCACGTACCATTGTCCCTTATTTTGTCTCATTCGATATTCCAAAGAGAATCATTTACAATCCATTGTCTGTTGCACAGTCCCAATAGACTTTGCCCCAGACCATTGCATGTTTCTTCAGGCCCATCGAAGTTGCCTAAAAATCATTCACTATTCTCCTAAGAATTGTCTACATTACTCATTTGCTGCTTTCTCTAAAAGCTTCTAAATCATGTTGGGCGAGTGGGTCATCACTCTTTAGGATTACCTCTATGTAGGTTGTAAATTTGTGTGTCTTCTCTCTAATTAATCTGCTTTTGTTATTTTTTCCCAGTGAATAAGCTAGGTAGAGGAAACCCCTTCCCTTTGCTCCTCCTATTGCAGCAAAATAGAGTTCTCTCAACTTTCTGACCCCATGACTATATGCCAGAGATAATAAACTTAGAAGGAGGGGAAGTTTATTTGGGCTCATGATTTCAATCCAGGATCAGTTGAATCCATTGTTACTGAGTCATGGCAAGGCAGAACATCATGGCAGAAACACGGTAGAGCAAAGTGACTCACCTCATGGAGGCAGGGAAGCAAAAGAGAAGTAGGGACTGTGGTTCCAACATCCCTCTTAGGGGCACAACCTTAATAATCTAACTTCCTTCCACTAAGTCCCACCTCCCAACAGTGTCATAGGTTGGAAGCCCAGGCTTGGATATACAGACCTCTGAGGGACAGTTAAGATCCAAACTATAGCAGGATCTGACAGAAAGCAGGGTTTCTCTTTTCCATGTCTTTAGCTTCTTCCTGCTGGTGAGGAGAATTTCGATAACAACCACAAAACATTGGTGGGCATAGGAACATCAGCCTCAGTCAAAACAAAAGCTTCCCCTCCAAGTGATTTGGCAGTCAGCTGTTTGGGAACAAAGAAAAAAATGAACCCAGCTGAGTGTTCACTAGGTAATTTAAAAAAAAAAAAATTGAAGAAATGAAGGATTTGGGGACGTGTTTTGTCAAGTTAACTTTCCGGGCTTCTTTTTTAAACTCAGCATTTCGAATGGAATTTGAATCTTTAGGGTTTAGAGTTCCTTTACTTTTTGGCAGAACAGCACTTCCTGTTTCTAAGAAAAAGACCCCAGAATGCTTCTTTAAAGTCAAAGACACTTACAAAATAGCACTTGATGAATTGAATGCAAGTGAATGAGAAACACATGGATTAAGACTCCATTAACATCCACATGGGTTTAATAATTAAGGAAAAATGCTTAACAAAAAAGAATGTTTTGAGTTTTGGTGAATAGAAAATCGTTTTTTTTTTTTTTTTTTAAAAAAAAGGGTTTAAAGCTACTTATTCTTGATCTGATAAGTGCCTGAAATTACTCATTCCTAAGCAAAACAACTCAAATCTGGTTCATGCATTGAGATCCAGGCCATGTATTCCAGCCTCTCAAAACCAACATTCACCAAATTTGGGGAACTGTAAAGGAATGAAACATTCTCTGATCATTGAACTGTCTTGAGGGTTTTGTTATTCTGTTATCTATGTATTTCACAGTTTCTGATGTTTTTTATGGATTTGAGTTTGCTTCATTAAGGGCATTTTAATAGCATAGCTTCACCCACTTGAAATCAGAAAACTTTGCCTCTACAATTCTGTGATTGTAGAATCACAATTACCTTGGAAGTCAGTTCCACCTTGTCCAGATATTGTCCCTAAGTAAAAGGCCACTTAAAAATTCTGTTTCAATTTCCTCACACTCATAAACAAGAAGAAAAGACTCTATTTGTGTTTCCTAGTCTCATGCATATCTCACTACTCAACTGCTAAAGATCTTCATGTGATATCCTGATAGCAAAATAGAGGAAATTGCCAAGAAGTGAAATGGTTCCATAATTATTGTCAAAAGTGGAAGGCGAGGGAAGATGTGGCTTTGATTCAATAATATTTTATATCATCTCTACAAGTAACACTAAGGAACCCTGAACTTAATGACCAAAGAGTAACAGTCCTGCTTCACTTGTTTCCACCTCTTATGGAGGAAAATTTACCTTATACATTATAAACATCTCAAAACAAAGGCATCCAAAATGATATCTATTCATCCAGGCCTTTCTTATAACTTTTTAAAAATGTCTATTTGTTATAGGGTAGAAATCTGCCAGGAAGCTGAGGCATTAGCAGAAGCCCCCTCTTCATACAGTTTCTTGCAATCACCTCAGAAAGATTTCAGATGTTATCACTCAGAGTAGCAGACATGAGTTGATTAGAAGGGATAGAAAAAGGGAAAAGGGGACTCTCTCAAGGGAGAAAATGGGCCCTCTTAGGCAGAAGAAGGATGGAGTGCTCCACCTGCCCTCTAAAAGGTTTATTGGGAGCATCAGGGAAGTTTCCAGAGTCCTGCCCAGATCCACCTCCTGACATGTGACTAAATGTAGGATGAAATCAGACTTTCAAGTCCCCACTGCACATGACAACACTAGATCACATTGGCCCATGATGACCAGATCTAATTGGAACCTGTTCTTGCAGATTTTATGGTTAGCAGGAATTGCCCTTATCTCTCAAGGTTCTGGAATCTGGTCTGTACAAGGGTCACTCCTGCTGCCCACCCCCATCCCAAACACACACACTCAGTCATTCACAGATACACACTCACACACTCTCTTTTTCTCTCACTCACGCATACTCTCTCTCTGTGTCTCTTTCTGTCTGTCTTTCTCTCTCTCTCTCACACACACACACACACACACACACACACACACACACACTTCATGGTACCCTGTGTTATTTTATTGGCATTTTGAGCCTATATTTTTCCTGCAGATAACAGGTTGTTCGCCATGGAATGTAACATATCCTATTGACTTAGGCCAGCAGGAGTGCAGTTAAACTGTTTTCTTTTTTAAAAGAAAGCATGAGGGGATCAGCACAGGATGCTTAGTTTATAGGATAATTCCCTCGACCTCACATTCTCACTACCCATATATGTCTGTTCCCTATCATATTGATGGCCTATCAGGGGACAAATTCAAACTAGAAACTCAAGTTTATTTTTGGAGACCTTCCTAAACACCCTTCTACTCCTCATATTCATTCACTCACTCATTGAATTCTCAAATTTGACCCTTAAATATCTTTGAATCTGTTTACTCTTCCTAGCCCCATCCTTGTACCATAATTTACACATTTGCAAATCTTTTGAGTGGATTATTTTAAGTCTATTGAGTAATTTCTTTCTCTCTCACTGCAATCTATCCTCCTTGAATCCTGGAAATTTTATATATTTAATAGATAGGTATTACAATATTATAAAATTTATCATAAAAATTACATGAGTGCATAGAATAAGGTTTCATACACCAGGTCGTAAGATCCTTCCTGAGCTGCATTAGAATCAAAAGTTCATATGTATATTTTCAGAATATTTTCTGAAAGTGTGTACACAAATGTACTGTAAGTGTGAATTTCCAATGTTTTTGCACAAATGAAATTTGCACAAATTTGCACAAATGTACACATTGCCAATTTCTTCAGTTTTACTTAAAAATGTACATTTGGACATTAGCTATATTATTACCTGAAGTACTTTTTCATAGATTTGAAATATTTCATTGTAAACATTTCTCACAAGAGCTTTCGACTTTTATTCCAAAAAGGTGTCAGACAAATATTTATTGAATGAGCATATTAGCCAAAAGACCTTCTTAAATGTCCAGGATGTTACCTCCTCCAGTCCTTAGACACTGTATGGTCCTGATGATGCTTCATTTTAGACTTTTGGTCTCCAGAACTGGGAAAGAATAAATGTTTCTACTCTTTTAAGCCAGCAAGTTGGTTGTACTTTGTTATGAGAGTTCTGGGAAGCTGACACAGTAACTTTCTTTTTCCAGGAAATTCAGAAGGTGTTTAAGTGCTTGTGTTTATTAGTTTGAATCATAGTCTCTGAAAGATGGTGAGCAAAGGCCCCCAAGTCTGGAAAAAAACTAGAGAGGAAAATGAAAAATTTTGTTTTGGATTCTGTTTTCAGCTTCTTTCTACCTTCTACCACTGCCCTTACAATATTGAGAGGAAAAAAAAAAAACCCACAACAAAACAAAAACAAAAGCAAGCAAAAAACAACAAAAAAAGAAGTAAAAGAAAAAAGAAGAAATAGCATTAAAAATCAAAGTACTTTCTTTTAGAAATTCCCAATTTCAAAATGAAAATGATCTCAAGGGAGGTTCCACACTAGGTTTTACATTATGTTCCATTAACACTTAGGATTGAGGTTTGGAGGGTTTTTTTGTAGGAAAGACTTTACTGAGAGGAGGGAAATAGGTTAAATGAATTAAGTGGGAATGATGATGATGGTGTGTGTGTGTGGAAGGAGGGCTTTTGGAAAACCAAAAATCTTTGGAATGAAAGAGAAACTACCATGTTATTGACATACTGCTACCTTTCCAGTTTTTCTGGACCCTTTTCAAATGAATCACATTCCTGGAAAACAACTCTGGTGATTTCCTTTCCCATGTTCTAAACACTTAAAATATCATACTTTTCACCATTATCATTTCCTAAATTTTTTGACCCCTTGTAATATTCAAACCAGTTTAATTATCTGAATAATCTTGACAAAAGGTAAAGATAGACCCTGAGACTCTCACCAACATGGATGAGAATGAAAAGAGGTGCATGATTTGTGCATGATTTGTTCATGATTCCATAGTTTCAGGATTGTCTTCAGCCTGTTTTCCACTTCCCTGTTCATTTCCCAAAGACAGTGTTTCTATTCAACTGAGTCTTTAATAGCAATGATCATATATTTTATTTAGGTTTTATATTACTAAATATTTCAGAAATATTGCAGTTGATTCAATCTGTTCTCTTTCCACTTCCTTTATCATATTATTTCCAAAGCAGTTATCCTGAAGCACTGTTTAGCTACATCATGCTAACGCCCCATACAGCCCACCTCTCTGTGCTTCTAGACCTGGCTCAAATAATGCTTTCCTGTTTTGGTTTGGATGTGAGGTGTCCCCCAAAGCTCACGGGTGAGACAATGCAAGAATATTCAGGGAAGAAATTATTGGGTTATAAGAACCTTAACCCAATCAGGGAATTAATCACCTAATTGGATGGGGAGCATTTAGAAAAAAAAGAAGTCATAGCAAGAATTGGTCACAGGTAACATCCATCCATATCTATCTAACCATACCTACTCTTCAACTATGTTGTCATTTAATAAATGGAGCTCTGGTTTCCTCTATAAGTCAAAGATGTCCAACCTATCTGATGCCTTGGACTTTCAGAGTGTTTGAAATGTCCAACATAAACGCTGCTGTGGTTATATGCATATTTAACATGTATGTACCTCCCATGCAAGCACTTCTCTGCTATCTCATCTGCAGACTTCCAGAGCAGCCCAAGGAGACTGCAGATGCATTCGGTCAAACTCATTAACAAAATTTTAACAAAAAAATCACAAAAAATCTCATTAGCAAGGTTACTTCTGGAGCATCAGCCCCATGGAAATAAACACAGATGGCAGTTAGGTTTTCTGCCTTGAACCATGTATTTTTTTTTATTTCCCTTAATTATTAAGAAAAAAATGTCATTTTCCTTCCAAATTGTGTCCTTACCTATATTATTGTTTTTGGTGTTGCTGGATCCTAGGTTCTCAGTGCTTGGAGCAACTAGAGACGTGTCCCTTGATTCAAAGTCTTTGATTTCAAGGCTGCACCCATTAAAGCATCTTCCTGGAATCTTCATTCTGGAGTCACACACACAGAAGACACCTCAGGGTTGCTTCATAGTATAGAGCAATAGATCCCAACATCTGAGTAAGGCAGGGAGAGCTGGGGTGCAAGGGCCTGGAGCACTCCATCCAATCCAAAACCACAGGGGAGTTGGAGGGGGCTTGTAAATGTAATTGTGTGTATTATAGTTTGAATAGTCTGCTCAGGTAAAATAGCAGAATAATCCCTGCATACCTCTGCTTGCAAGTGTCGAAGGAGTTCACACATCATTTTCCATATGTATGAGAAGCATTCAGAGGCAGCTCCCATTGACCAACAAGCACCCACAATGGAAGGATACTGGGCTTTGCTTACTTATAAAGTACCGCAAACATGGAGGTTTTTCATTCTAAGACAAGATCTTTTGTATCTGAGTTGTCTTGACTTTGTCTAAGTGACTACAATCCTGTTTAAGACTTCAGGAGGTTCAATTTTAAGTCCTGCCTTGTTGCCACTGGTTTTTACCGTATCTTTAATGCATTAGGAAATTAAACAGGCCTACCTGGTTTAATGGGCACTATACCACTTTTAATTCAATATGCCTTTTCCACAATTCTGAAATGGGGGTAAATAATGCCTAACACCCTTAATGTTTGATTAAACAAATACACTTTTAAGAGAAAACAAGGAAACTTGTTTTTGTTTTTTTTTAAATTTGAGATAAGCAAAAAAAAAAAGAAAAGAAAAATTAGGTCACAAAAAGTGCAAACTCTAAAGAAGAAACAACTAATAAACTCTACTTCAGCAAAATTAAACCCTTTGCTCTTTCAAAGACAATTTAAAAAGCAAGGCACAGTTCAGGACAAAATATTTGCAATGCATATCTCTGACAAAGGACTTGCATTCAGAATTTATAAATAACTCCTACAACTCAATTATAACAAAACAAAGAGTCTTTTAAAAATAAATGAACAAAGAACTTTGTTAGCAGACACTTCAGAAAAGAAGATGTATTTCTGGCCAATAAGTACATGAAAAGAATCTTAACATGATTGGTCATGGGAAAATGAAAATTGAAACCACAATGAGATACCTATTTTATGGCAATTAGAATGTTTAAAATTAAAGTATTTCAATACCCGACATTATGTGGAGTTACAGAACTGTCATATATTTCAGATGGAAGTGTAGTGCTAAACATAGACAAAAAGCAAAACAAACAAAAAGCAAAACAAAAATAAAAGTTAAAAAAAATGGTAATTTGTTACAAAGTTGAATATTTATCTACACTGTACCCAGACAATTCACTTCTAGATATTTATCTGAAATGAAAACATAACTACAAAAATACCATACGAGAAAATTCATTGTAGATTTACTCATAATAGCCCAAACTAGAAGTAACCCAAATGTCCTCTGCCGTGGCATGTTCTAGATGGCGTAGTTAGCTCGGCAATAGAAATGAACTGTTTGAAACATATAATGTAGGAATCTAAACATAAGGTTGCATAAAAGAAACCAGACACAACAAATGATTCCATTTACATGAATTTCTAACATGGATAAAATAAATGTATGGAAATAGGTCAACTCAGTGGTTGCCAGAGACGAAATGCTGGGATTGACAGCAAAGACAGGCCAGTGAAATTCTTAGGGTACTTGAATTATTTCATATCTTTGTGAGGGTGGAAGTTACAAATTGGTCACATTGTGTGTTAGGGTGCCACATGTATTTGTCAAAACTCATTGAATTACACACTTAAGAAGGCTGTACTTTATATGCACCTTGAGAATGAACCATTTATTTAAAACTCAACTTAAATGGTTAACTGTGTGACCATGTAGTCCACAGAAGCTTGATGACATTGGTTCTGTTTTAATGTTAGATGGTCAGCTCACAGGGGTTCTATTTATTATCCTGCTTCATAGATTATACAGAGCACCTATGTATATGTTCTATCATGTACCAAATATGACATAATAAAATTTATTAAAGAACTAAAAAAAGAGCTGAGCATTGTGGTACATACCTGTAATCCCAGCAGCTTGAGAGTCTGTGGCAGGAAGATTGCAAGTTCAAAGTCAGCCTCAACAACTTATCAAGGCTGTAAGCAAACTAAAGGGACCATGTCTCAAAATAAAAAAATACAAAAAGGCTGGGGATGTAGCTCAGTGGTAAAGCCCCTCTGGGATCAATCCCAATACCAAAAAAAAAAAAAAAAAAGGGAAAAAAAAGAATTAGACAAAATGCTGGTCAAAGTTACCACCTTTGATGGAGTAATGACCATGTACTAGTCCTATATAAACTTTAGTCCTTGAACAAATTTATAGGGTCGTTTCAGTGTGCTAATTATAGATATGGAGCCCTTGATGAACAGAAAACCAACCCATCTGCATTGCCCAGTTGGCTGAGTGAAGTCAGTTCTAACTTGCTCTTGCTCTTGCCCCTAAGGACTCCAGCTGCTCCTCCTAGTTCTGGACTCAACACATCATTCAATCTTCTGCATTGCCTGCTTTCTCAGGGCCAAGAGTATAGGGTCTCTTTAGCATGGTTTGTACAGTGTACATTGTAGTGTGAACCCAATCATTTATACCATGCATTCCATTTATCACTGCTCCTCTGTTTTGGTCACTTTTATTTTAAGCCCTGAGTATTATTCACCTTGCTAGATCTTCCTGTTTTCAGCTGTTCTTTTCTCTAATTATTCTGCATATGGAAATTAGCCATGTTTTTCTTCATATGTAATTCTTGTGGGCAAGAAGCTGATTGCATATGTAAACTGGCTTTCAAGAGCCTGAAAGATACAGCACTCTCCTTCCTCAAGCTGCAAGGAACCCTGCAATCAAGTTCAAGCCAATATTACCTCCCAGGACTTGCACAACATGCTGATTCAAGTCTGCAAAGACACCCCTCACATACCTCCTCTTTTTCTCCTCTGTGCCTGCTCTTTCCATTTGAATTTCAATAGCTGAATCAAGCCACTTCCTCAGTAGGCTTTTCCTAGCATCCTGAACCCACCACCCATGCCGTCCCCTCTTCAGTGTTTGTGACTTACCATGGGAAAGTTATGTTTTCATTCATTCATGCATTCCATCTACTGAATTTGGACTGAGGACCATTTCCAATGTGTGATGTAGGGAATATAACAGTGAACAAGAAACAGCATCTTTGCTGTCCTCAGGATTATATTCTGCTGTCTGTACTTGTGTTACTCTTCAAAAATTTGTGATAAACTTCTTGATGTCCGGGCTCTTGCTTTACGTGTGTTACATGCCACAGGAGTAATTCATGTTCACGCTGTATGAAGAAGAAAATCTAAAAGTAATCATCAATTATTCCACTTATTAGCAGTCAGGTATAGTATCTATCTATCTTGTCTGCTATAAGCAAAGAGGAGAACTCCTTTAAAACTTTGTATGCAAATTCAAGTAGTGATTTTCCTGGGATGTTTGGGTCATAAGTCACTTCATCTACTATATGCATTTATTCCTTATGTGATTTAAAAAAAAAGAAGAAATATTATATAGTTGAGATTCTTATATTGTATTTTTTGAGTTCTCCTAAGCTTAGGAAATGGTCCCTCCTCTAAAGGAAAATGTAATCTATAACCTAGGGCTTGTCACTGGTCCTCCCTATTATTCAGTTTTCCCTATTGTGAAGACATGGAGTATGAGAATACTTACTCTTCCTACCTCATGAAGCTACAGTTTGTGATTTATAAAGTTGCATACCTTGATATCCAATAAAATGATGTTGGGCAGGGGACAAGGCTACAAGGGATATATGGTAAATCTTACCATCATTTATGAGCAAATTAACTTTAGTATAATGTTATATGATACATAAAATGATACATATTGATCAAATTATTTAAAAAGTAACTTCTTTGTGGCTCAGTTGATCTTTATTGATAAAGGATAAAACAATTCTCAGGCTTTATATTTTATATTTAATATTTTATGTCTATATTTTATATTCTTCATATTACATAACAAGTATGGCTTTTGAAAGAGAATCATCATTATTATCATCAGCAATGAAGTCTATGATTAAATAATATTGCTGCTGAAATGAAAGTGCTCTTCTATAAATGGGGTGATGCCATGCTAATTTGAAGGAGTACAAAATAAATTATGATTATAGGCAATATTAATTAATAATTTATTATTATACAAAATGACATGCAAAAATCATGGAGATTCTTTTTGTACAAGTATGCTTTAAAACCTTGGCCCTCTTAACATAGATTTTCATCTTTCCTTTTTCTGCTTATTTGAGGGGACTATATTGGATAGTGCACCAAACTCAAGAATACAACTGATTCGGTGGTTAGGGGAGCTGGCAGAAGACAAACTGTGGTATCCAGGAAGTCACAAATCAACCATGAGAACTTAGGAATCAGATCTAGATTCATAGCTCTTCTTCAAATGTCTTTTCTGGACTACCTAGTTTTTGGTGTTTCCTTTGGATAACCTTACCCAGCAAACTATCGCCTCCTTGTTTAGGAGCACTGTTCATGACTGGGATACCTACCCCATGTGCTGTCGCACCCCACAGAGCAGCTGTATTATGCAAAGATACAACTGCTTTCAGAAAGCCTTCTCTATACCATTAGGTTAAATAAGGATGCTCACACTTCAGGCCAAACATGGAATACCTGAACACTCAAACATTGGATGATTACAGACAGATGCTTCCTTTTGAGCTACAGGGGGTGTAATCAAGTTCATTGAGTTCTAGGTAATGACATAAATTGAATATTTTATGTTGATTTTATCAGTATGAAATATGTCAAGCCAATTTTTCAGATATTTTCTATGAAATATTTGGATAATGAGGCTCTGAATTAAAAATCTGAAACTTTGAGAGGTAGCAGACCAAAGGACCTTAAGTAATCTGAGTTGCAACAAATTTTAGTTACCAGTGACACGGAACAACATGAGATGTAGATAAAGAAGCCAAGTACCTTTTCATCTGGTGTCATCAACTTCTCAGAAATAACTAGAAGATAATGTCACAAACATGATTTGTAGAGCATTTATGTAAGTATTCTTAGGCAATTGAAGTGATGAACTATATTGTTAACATAATGTCACATTGTCAATTTAATGGTTTATATTACATGGAATTATATCAATTATTATATTTATTTATTTATTTATTTATTTATTTATTGCCGTGCTGGGGATTGAACCCAGGGCTTTGTGCTTGCAAGGCAAGCACTCCTTCAACTGAGCTATATCCCCAGCCCAAATTATATCAATTATTTAAAAAATATAAATCACATGAATAATAACAGCAAGACAAAAACAATAGCCAATGTTAATTGATGTCTGAAATCTGCAGCTTAGATTTTGGTATCAAGGCAAGAAAAACTTGTACCCAATGTCAATAGTCAAGATATGTTCCATCTTTCAGAATGGTGTCTTGAGTGGCATTTGTTCCTATCCAGGTGAAGTAAGTTGGCAATGATAAATTTCAAAATATTCGCGTGTGTGTGACACATTGTTACAGCGTGAAGTAGTAAACACATTGCCATTGCTTAATGTCATGTGTTTATTTTCTATGTGCATGTACTATTGATGTTGAAAAGAACTTTGTTAATGAATTGTCAGATCATGTTAGCCAAACTCTCTCAGCCATTTCTATTTGAAAAGCTACTAAATGAAAACAATTTCTCCATCTACTGCAATTTTTTTAAAAAAAATTGAGACATAGTCTCTCCTTCAGCTTATACTTGAATGCAACAATTTTTCATTCATTCAATCCATCATTGATTCATTTGCTGAACAGCATTTGCAGAGCTCTTACTATGAAACACTGAACCTAGAGTAAGCCCTTTCCACCCTGGTGTCAGGTCCCCACAGGATTATGCTGGCTTGTCTAGGCACTTTAAGAGAAGATGAGTTCTTTTTTCAAGTACAGTGTCCAATAGGAGGTCATAGGAGGGAACCAGAGTAAATGTGGAGAACCAAGATGGTTTTCTGAAATAAAATGTTGCTAGAATGAAAACTACAGTTAAATCATGACAAAAAATAAAACATTCAAAACAATAAGTGAAGTCTTTTTTCATGGGACTAACTGCTGTAGAATCACTTTCCTGCTCTTCACACTCTGAATGCAAGGAGATGCTCTAGAAATTGTCAACAAACATTGATTAAAGAACTACAAGCTGGAAAGAAGGACAACTGGCCAGAGACCTGACGACCTGAGATACAACACCATGGTTACTTGCCTGAGTTTTCTTCTTATTTCCAGTATCTCTCCTGATCAGGCCTGGAGAAGGCCTGCAGGCTGGAACTGACAGCAGGTTTAAATAACAATTTCCCTGGAAAACTTGTTCTAACCAAAGAACTGGGATAGGTAAAGTTAACAGAGACCTGGAGTGAAGGCCCAGTTTCTGCTCCACAATTGAAACCCTGTGGACATTCTGATGCAGCAAGGGCAGCAGGGCCCCAGCCATATAACACGCTTCTCCACACCTAGCCTGGTGGATTGTTTGTTCTGCTGTAGAAGCAGCAGTGACAACAGAAACAGTAGAAAGTCCCTGGCATTCCCAGCTCCAATCCACAGATAGGGTACCTGTAGGTAGACACAGGCCCACAAATGGAGCATCCACAGCTGCTCCCCTTTGAGATTAAGATTTCTTATTTTATCCTTTTTTTTTTTTTCTGTTAAGAGATATTTCCAGAGCCACTTATTTGTGTTTATCTAAGAATGTCTTGACTTTCTGCTTTAATCTCAATGGAAAATTTTCACTGATTTTGGAGTTCAGGATTAGGAGGTCTGGGGATTTTATTTTACCATTGAAAACTGTGCCACTTCTTTCTGGTCTCCATGGTTTCTAAACAGAAGTCTGCTGTCATTCAAATTGTTGTTCTCGTATATGTGTCTTTTCTCCTTTTCTCTCTCTCTCTGCTTTCTAGTATCTTCTTTGTCAAGTTTCCATAGGGTATATGTGATGTATCTTGACATGGGTTTTTTGGGGTTTATTTTGTTGGAAGTCACTTGACTTTTTGAATCTGTAAGTTTATATCTTTTAATCAAAATTAGGAAGTCAACTGTTATTATTTCTTCAAGTAAATTTTGGCTGTGCTCGCTTTCTTCTCTCCTTCTGAGATTCTGGTGACATGATGGTTATTTTGTTACAGTAATACAATGAAGTCATTGTTAATATTGTTTTAGTCTATTTTCTCTCTGTTGTTCACAACAACAATTGAGTAATTTCTTTTTTCTTTTTTTTTTGGTACCGGGGATTGAACCCAGGGGCACTCCACCCCTGAGCCACATCCCCAGCCCTATTTTGTATTTTTTTTTTTTTTATTTTAGAGACAGGGTCTCACTGAGTTGCTTAGGGCCTCACTAAGTTGCTGAGTCTGGCTTTTGAACTCCCGATCCTCCTATCTCAGCCTCCCAAGTGCTGGGATTACAGGCGTGTGCCACTGAGCCCGGCCACATTGAGTAATTTCTATTTTTTTCAAGTTCATTGAGTTTCTCCTTGAACATATCCATTATACTATTAAATCTATATGCTATTTTATTTCTGTTCTTTAATTTTTAAGATATAAAATTATTACTTACTCCTTTGGTATGTCTTCTATGTCATTGGAAAGACTTTTTACTTCACTCATTCCAATTGTGAATTCTTGAAATTCTTTCTTCCAATAATTCTAATATCACTGTCATCTCATTATTTTCTACTCATAGTCTTTTAAAATTTATGTTGAGATTTTCCTGGTTCTTGACATAACAATTGATTTTCAGTTAGAACCAGAACATATTGGGTATTATGCTAAACTTTGAATCTTATATAAATTTGTTGTAACTGATATTCTCTAAAATTGCTTTTGCAGGGCAAGGAGCAGAGAAGTATGGCTTTCCTATTGCCAGGAGGGGCTAAAGGGCAGGAGTCCTGCTCTTCATTACTTATGCAGGGCAGAAGTCCCCATGAAACCTCCACTGATGTCACCCTGGCTCAGAGTAGCAGTGCTGCCTTGGGTCATCTCCCTGTAATTTCCACTGACAGTTCAGGGCAGGCAAGGTGGGAATGCAAGTCCTAGCTGCTGACCTTTTCAGATACAATTCTTGTAGCATGAGGGTTTGGAGTGGGTCTTTACAGTCTAGTGAGTATAGAATTCCAGATTCCCCACTTGGATTGTACCAAAGTAGGTGACCAGAGGCCACAGCTTTTTCTAAGCTGTTTGACAAGAATAGTGGGATTATGGTTTAAAACTTTGTCTGCCCTTTTCCTTGTCCTTGGGTCAAGTATGCAGGCTTTTGGACAAGCTTGGGATGTTGCTGTTGCTTTGATTTCTTTTATTTGTTTATTAGGTTTTCTTTTGTTTGTTTTGTTCTCTATCTTGGGGTGTTTCTAGAATGCTATCAGTTCAGGATAGATGAAACAAACCAAAACAAAAAATCCAGGAATTTGCCATTATTACTTGGATTCTTTGTTTCTCTACCTTTAGAGTCTCCTTTAATTTGTTTATATAAATTGTGCAAAGTTTTTATTTGTACTTAGGGAGAAAAATAAGGAAAAGTTCATCCAATCTATGTTTGCCAACATATACCATTCATGCAATGATCTGAACAAAAATTTTAAAAAACAAAATTTTTCTCTAAAACATTTTAATGGCTCATCTATTTTAAAAAGATATGACCACTGTATTGAATTGAAACACATGAAAGTTTTGGTATTTAATTTTTTGATCAATAAACATGACTATTTTGTAGGAAATTCATTTGCTATGTGGCATTAAAAATATACTAGGCTGTCACTAGTAACATCAAAGTAACCCAAATCAGTGAAAGAAGGAGTGAGAAGGAGGCTTTTGGTGATAGTAATCTTACAAGCAACTTGCACATGAGACTCGCATGGGTATTTTTGTTTTTGGTGAATTGCACTTACTTAAGAGGGTTGTGTTGCAAATGTCAAGGAAATTTGCCAGGAATGGCTATGCAGATTGTACTTTGCACATATTTAAGGGGCATTCTCACAGCACAAAGATAATAGCCTTGCTTATTATGAAGAGATGATGTTGGCAAGTGACAGTAAAATGTCATAGTCTAACAGAATTGTTATGATAGATTTCCAGAACATGGAAAGTGTTTTAAAATGAAAGAGACCTTTTTTTTTTTTTTTTACTAATGCAAAAATATATGTCTATGGGATAGTAATAGCACACATATTTTCTTAAGTCACCTGGGTTTTTTGAGGCAATAAGATCATTAAATATTTTAATCTGATGTTTTAATTTGGTACAAGTGAGTTTTTAGGTAATATTTAACAGTAGCCCCTACACAGAGCCAGGGTCAGAGTACCCATTCTATTTTCTGGCCTGCACAGATTATGACTAAAGCATGGCACAATCCAAGAGCTAAGGATATAACAGAGTTCAACCTTCTTTTAACAAAGAGAAGCATTAATTTTTTACTAATGATCATAGCCATCAGACTCATAAAAAGTTAATATTTCCCAGATTTGGGAAATAAAAGTTCAGCATTTAGAGAATACTTTTACTTATTTTTAAATTTTAAATCTTTTGTATTTTCACAGCTCTTTTATATAAAACTGTGGACAGATGCCATTTTAAACAAACAGTTGCATATTCACACACTTTTACTTTAAATACAAATAAATAAGTAAGCTAGCCACTATCCCAAAGGTCAATAAATGCTTTCTGAATTTTTGGTTTCAATAGGGCATGTTTAAGAAAACTGCCAGGGTCAAGAGCTAAATGTTATTGAAGTCAGGGATGAGGTTGGTGGTGGATTCAGGACACATATGCACTTTAGATTGGCACTCTTCCTACAGTGGGACAAATTGTTCCTAACTCTTGCCTGGTGGTTACTGTTAGCAATACAAAGCCATTAAATTCAACAGTGACCTCAGCATCAAACCTCACCCAAATAGCTTCCAGTTTCACAGCTTGAATCTCCAATTGCATTGATTCATCTCTATCCTCCTGTCTAGATAGTCCTTATGATGAGAGCTTTCCCCCATGGACTGAACTTGATTTTGACAATTCCACTCTTGGTAATCACAGTGCTTTGAACTCATTCCCAGGCATGAGTTTCCACTGACTATTGTCAGTCAAACTGTTCACTTCCAGCTGTTAAAGTTCAGAATCATTGGACACAATTAAGAACTAAAGAAGAAATCTTCTTCCATCACATAAATGGTGATGATGTAATTGGAAAAAATCACTCATTTGATTACATACAGATCTCCTGTCTCATTTGTAAAAGTCAGTCTCTCCAACTACTTTGTAAAAGCTACAAGAGGCAAGATCATGTGTTTTTCTTCTATATTACTCAGAGACCCTATGTATGGGGATGGATATAATGTTAACTGTTAACTGATGTTTTGTGGTTTGAATTAATGTGCCTTAGTTTTTCAATTATATTTTAAGACTAATTATTTAAAGAGGAATTTATGATTAGTCACATGTGTATTATCCTCCCTATCTGCCTACTCTGAGAAAAATTGTACTAGGCACAAGGTAAACCAAATCAGATGAAGAAAGAGAACTTGTGCTCAAGATCTTAGCAATAGAAGTAATCAGATGCAAACCAAGGGGATACATCATGGGAGAGAGATAGACACAGAGCTAGAACAGTGTAGTGAAGAAATTCTTTGCAACTGCACTTTCTTGGATAAATTCCTTGAAGGGATGATCTGTGAACAGGGTTTTTAAAAGCTAGTAGAAATTGAATATGCAGAAATGGTAGGGAAGAGTTTAAAAAAGGTTATTGATTTAATAATTTATTCACATCATGCACTTATTCAATTTCTGCCTTGTTATTTATATGATGCTTATGCTTATCTCCATCAAATGGCTCCTGACATGGCAGAAATAGTATAGGGCACAGTTCAAACATCCTAGCAGTTATGTACCAGAGGCCTCAATGAGGTGTCATTACCAGCTAAAAATGCATACAGATCACATGGCAAGTCTAAAATTATTTTTGATGTAATTTTAGTGAAATATTCATTTTTCATTCTAGAACTGACTGCTGATCTCATATTATGTAGAAGACATACTGATTTCTACTATACATAGAAAGACAATCATAAATTAATATATTTTATCATATATTTACTAAAAAAGATACATTATGGCAAGCAAATCAACTGAAATGCTATGTGCTAAGTATTCAAATAGAGAGATGCTCAGTGAATATGTTATGGCATACAGATGTGGGAGACATAAATTTTACATGTGAGACTCAGGAGAAGCTAGAAAGAAAGTTGAATAAGAACTTAAAAAAGAACACTAATTTAAGAGCTTTCCTTGTGGACCACACATACTTGGGCACTCTACTGCAGAGAGTAAAGCAGGGGAAAGGCACAGAATCATGAACATCAGTGTTCCGACACAATTTTTTCAGAGCACTACTGTGTGGTAAAGATGAGTAAATAAAGCTGGGGAGGACCCAAGATTTGTAGTGCACATAGAAGCATAGACGAAAGGAATAGACAAAGTCAGGTTTGGAGATATAGATCTTAGAATCAGGAACACAAGGGCAATAATTAGCATCACTGATGTGAATAAAATTATGCATGAAAAGCTTTGAACAGTCAAGAAAATAAGCATGACTAAATGCTACTGATAGTTCTGCTGTGTATTAGCTTTGTGGGCAATTTACTTAACTCTCTGAATTTTGAGATGCACTTTCATAAATGAACAAGAAAGAATTATCCACTACATTAGTTTATTGTGCTGGTTACCTGTGATGTACTCATTTCATAAGCAATAGAGCAGCTGCTCATATAGAGAAGAACATAAAAGATTTCAGTTATTCATGTCATTGAAGAAGGCTAAAGACAGAACCTTAAAATTTATTATCTTCAAGGAATAATCAGTAAAAGATTAAGAGAAAAAGCAATCAAAGAAGTAGAAAGAGCCAATGGATGAGCAATTTAATAAGCTCCATGGAATGAAGAATTTCAAAATATGGAAGGGCAAGAGGGTCAAATTCTGTCAAAGTTCCCACTGGTCCAGATGAAAGATGCCTGTAAAGAATACCATGAGATATGACTGGTTAACAAGTTCTTGGTGACTTTTCATTTAGACAATTCCTGCTGGATTTGGAGGAGTAAGAGGTTGATATACAGACTTGGAGATCAATCAGAGGATGATGGAGTGAAAATGTAATACTCTCTTACTGAAGGGATCTAGACTACTTTAAATAAAGAGTGGGACGGAAGAGATGGTTTCATTTGATATGGAGATCTTAAACAATTTTCAGGCAAAATAAATGACATCCATGTGGAGGAGAAATTAATAAGAGAAAGATGCATTATTATATGAAAAAATGTCCAAAAAAAGATTTGAAGAAATAGAATCAAAGGCACAAGTAGAGATTATCTGTGAGTGGGCAAGTGGTGGGGAGTAGGGAAGACTCTAATTGAGACAGGAAAAAATGGATAGAAATATAAACTGGAGTTAGTAGAAGCCTAATGAAAACTTTACTATGTTAGTCTACTTTTTGTCCCTGTGGCCAAAATACCTGAGAAAAACATCACAGAGGAGGAAAATTTGCTCATTTTTTTGGAGGTTTAAGTCCATGGTTGGCTGGTTCCATTGCTTTGGGTCTGAGATGAAGCAAACCATCAAATGGGAAGGATGTGGCAGAAGAAAGCTGCTCAGCTTATGGCATACTGGAAGCAGGGAGAGTGAGAGGAAGGGGTCAGGACAAGATATAAAGTATTGAATTAGGTCCCACATCCTACAATTCCTAATGCTTTCAAATTGTTTACCCACTGATGAGATCAGAGCCCTTATGATCCAATCATTTCCCAAGAACTCCACCCTGAACATTGACTGATGATCAAGCTTTCAACAGATGACCCTTTGACAGACATTGTAGATTCAAATCATAACATTTACTCCTAAAAGCTCCTAAGGAATTGAAGTCCAGGTACATTAAAATTAGAGGTTATTGACAGGAATTTGCAAGAGAATTGAGAGGTTTGGAACTGCATGAACCAAAGTTATAAGTTAGAAACCAGTCAACATTTTTGCATGACCTTTATAGAGGACAATAAGATATTGGGATGAATTAATAAAAAATTGAGTCCATCATAATGGTTAAATGGTTTACTCTGTAAATGTAGGAGACTCATTAGTGAAGAGAGAAAAACAAACAATTGATTTGACCCAGGTAGGGAAAGAATTGAAGATGCCTCTGTTTGACCATGAGTTTAGCCTAGGGAAAGGAGATATGTATAGCATGAAATAGTATGAGACAGGGTCATGCCCTGACAAACTCCTATTCTAGGAGAAAAATGTAAAGAGGATACAGAAATGCATTACAAGCATTGTAAGAGTGATAAAGCAAGTGTAAAAAGACTTGAGAAAATAATAAAAATAAACTAGAATGATTAGAAAAGTTTACTTGATGGAAGTAGTAATGATGGAAGTTAAGAGATGAGCCACGCTCTTAGCTAAAATTGTCTCCCATTTTAAATTTACACTACTTTTCTACTCTTGACCTATAGTGTTAGAATTCTGGAAAATAATGTGCCATAAAACCAAGTCACAGAATGTCCCAAGGATGACCCTGAATATCAGGCTCCATGATAAATCTTCTAGAGAATGATCAGTCTTAGTTCCAGAACAGGGCAGATACCTCTGCTCTGATGACAGCTGAAAGCAAGGGGTAACCCTGAGACCAGAAATAGGCATTGCATGCTAATGATTCAATGGGCTCTGAGCTTTGAAATGGAGAGATAAAGGCATCTAGTTTTGAATAGCAAAAAAAATAATAGTCATGAGCAGGATGTCAGGAAGATGCCGCCAGCTCTCAAAGTTACATGTCCTTGACTAAGGTAGAGCTTTTGAAGCTTACTTTTCAATAGTCAGCCTTCAGGGATGTACTCTGCAGCAGGTAAAAGTCAAGCCACATAGAAAATAAAATGAGGATAAGCAGAGAAGACAATTTTCAGGAGTCAGGGACAGAGAGACCTCCAACATGGGAAGAAATTGAAGGTCAGGGCAGCCTACTGGGAAGACTGGGAGAGAAAACATGCCTTTTTACACATGAATGAAGAGAAACAAACGTGATTGACAAGTATCAGGGTGACCATAGAAAAGAAGTGACAAAAATCCTAGCACTGAGGGATTGATCTGGAATATCACAACCAAATGAAGTCTTGAAGACATTTTGGAAGGAAATAAGAATCCCAATCAAGTTAGTTTTAGTGCCAAGTAAAGCTACCTTGGGTTACAATCTGGGTACTTTAGCCTAGTATCCTATGTAGGCATGTTCACAAACACTAAATTAGGAAACTTACATGGAATATCTGAGAAAGGGTCTACATAGCAAAACTTATGCTCTGCATATATTAACTATTTAGAATCAATAATGACTTTTAGTAGATTTCATCTCTTTGTGTTTGAGAAGTTTGTAGTAGTATCTCTCACAGAATTCTGGCAAAATCATGGAGACAGACCATGCTCCAAGATATGCACAGATGTGGACATGCTAGGTTAGAGGATGTGTTCAGGAACTATAAACATTCAGAAGGGTAAATTAGGGGAAATACTAAACCAGCCATATTAAAGGTAGGAATAGGAGAGGGAAGGTACAGAAAAATCATATAAGAGTCCTGAGTTCCATTTGAAAGAAATTTGACTCTCTCACTAGTGTTATAAGTTTAAAGTGTTCTTCCACAGCAGAGGCATGACTCAGTCCCTCCAAGTAGAATTCAAGAACTCAATTATCAAATTTTAAGTTAATTCTAAACAACTGGGAGAAAAAGAGCTATAAAGATAAATCCTTCCCAATTCCCTTTGATTCCCCCTGTAAAGACATTAAATGTCAAGAAAGTTCAGTTCAAATGTGGGGAGAATTTTCTCAATCACAGTTCCTTATTCTTTCCAGTTCTCCCAATCCAGGCCATTTTTGTACACTGAGGGAAACTCGAGTCCCCTCCTCTCCATAATGTCACTAAAGAGAAAAACAATATGGACGGTTGCTTCTTTAAGTCTCTTAAGTGTCCCATATATTGACTCTATACAAGAAAAGCAATGGAAATCTTCTGAGAGGTAAGATATTAAGGAAATGTTCCATTAATTATTAAAAATACTTGATGAACAGTTCAATGAACTCCACCCTATGAATGTGAGTGATATTCTGGACTTAAATTCAAATTCTATTGATTTGATCATGATTTGAAGGATCCTCCCATAAAGGCTTACTATTTTTTATCTTTTCCTGAGCCCATCACTGTTCCCCATGCATCCTATAGTCTCTCTTAACAGTTATTCTTTAGTCCTATGGATCACATATAGCAATTAAATTATTATGTCTTGGAATCTAGCCACTCTGTGTTTAAATGCAGGATGCATCCTTCACTAAGCATATCTTTTTTCTCCTATAAGCTGGGGCTGTTTCTTGCTCAAAGGATATCTGAGAAGTTGGAATGAAAGAATGCCAGTAAAATGCTTGGGAAATTGTAAGTTTTGATGATGGTGGTTGTGTATCTGTGTGCATGTATGCGAGGGGTGCTGGGCAAACAACCCAGGGCCTTACACATGCTCTATCACAAAGACACATCCCCAGCCCAATTATTACTATAAATACTCTTACTGCAAGGAAGACATTTTCATCTATTCTGTTATCTCTGTATTTTCATTGTCTTTAAGTTCTAACTAAGTCCCACTTCCTCCAACAATTTCACCACTTACTATATATTTTACACATTTTATGAATCTAAATACTTTTAACAATTTAATATCATTTATCAATAAACTATTTTACTAAAAATACTGCTTTGCTATAACTAGACAATTAATGAAGTGCAGACAAGGAATACAACTTTGTCTTATATATATCTTTGGATTCTACCCACAATTTGGCATGCGTAAAGCACATCATAGCTATTTAATAAGTATGAGCTGATGGAACATATTATTATTTCATCTATGTAGTGATTACTGTCCAGGCATTGCTAACCATAATGAGATATTACTGTCAAACTTCATAAATTCAGATTATTTCAGGGCACATCCAACTGAAATTATTAAAATGTTTGATGTTTGCTTTCCTTTTAAGAAATGCAGTTCTCTATCTCAGTAGATTATAGACCTCTATATATCCCAGCAACATCAACAAAGGCAACTAAATAATTGTTCTTCTAATTTCCATGAAATCTACCTGAAATATTGGGAAAATGGGTGGGGGATATACTTCAGCCCTGTAAGGTAGTGTCATTCATATGCAAGAACTGTTAAGGAATTTCTGCTTGATAAAGTGCCAGAGAGCTCCAAATTTCTACTCTGATTAAAAAGCAGTTTTCTTAGGAAGTAATTAGGAAACTGTGTCAAAAATCCACTGATACTCCAAACTTGGAAAGGAGAAAACAGACATTAAGGATATCTATCAGCTGGCAGAAAACTAGCTAGGGAGCCAGACTCTTTGGAAATGGTGCTTGCAAAGAACAGAAGGTTCTACCTTTACAGAAGAGCTTCTTACCAAAGGGGATAACCATGAAACAGATGGAAGAGAGAAAACGAAACCAATATGGCAACCACTTTTCTGCCAAGAGCTGATGTTTCCATTGGCTAAGAAGCTAGGGCTGGAATGCGTATATCTCAGAAATTCTCTCCACTTAGCAGACAGCTTCTGTCTAGATCCTGCAGACACGTGTAGGGTAACTGCCATAGAAGGGACCCTCAGAGCACATGGGTACAGCAGAGTTAGCTGGCAGGGTAACAGGGCTGTTAGAGCAGGAATTGCTTCTTTTAGGAAAATAGAGAAAAATTTTAAAAAAGAAAAAAAGAAAGAAAAACACAGAAAAAATTAAAATGCCTTTGAAAAGATACTACATTCCTAGGAATACATCCTATAAAGATTTGGTGGGGATGGGGCAGGGTAATAACCAGTAATTCATAAAGAAAACAGAAGAAAAATGTAGAATATTTCTGTTTATGAAACGTTTCAAGATTAGAATAAGCAATCATAAATAAGGAACAACCTGAAATCACAAAATGTTGGATAAATAGGAAATCTTAGTTGCCTAAGTAATAAGTAATGAGAAACAAGTAGATGATGTAGAACAACTTAGTGTTCTTAGAGTTCAGTCATATGATAGCAATGATCAGAGAAGAGATGAAAAGTATAAAGAACAGATACAAGATCTCCTATATTTTATAAGAATCCAACAAGTCACATAGAAACAGAGTTAACAAAGCTTACAGAACTGCACAAGCAAGCCTGTGTAGGAAGGAGAAATGCTCCTGTCTGAATCTGCAAATAACCATGCACCAAGAAATATTGAAGAAAAAATAAAGAGACTCATATCAAGATTGAAGCTTAATTTTTAATTTCAAAGTGAAAAAAATCACATGAAGCCAAAAATGAATCACTTGAAGCAAAATATGATGATAATAAAAACAACAACTAATGAAGGCTGACTTGAGTTTTTTACACCCCTAAAGAGCAAAAGATAAGCAATATGCATTTATAAATTTAGAAGGAAATTAATTAAAACCAAAACATTTCAGACTCAGACATGTTGTTGTTATCTGACAACAAATAAGCATTCAAGATTATAAAATACATAATATGAAAGAAATTATGGGAAAACATTCTTTAACACTGTGAAATTAAGAAAAATAGAAAAGTCATGAATGGAGAGTCATTATATATCAAATGGAGAGCTGCCAATAAATAGGAAACTTTAAGTGACAAAATTAGTCACTTAAAAATCAAATGTGTTCTGTAGAACACCTATTTTAGGTTTGAGATCTTTCATAATATGAACAAGGATTGGAAGTGATATGATAAGAAGAAAAAGACAGACATATGACAGTTATTTCTGAGTTACTTAAACGTAGCTCGTCAGATTGAGGATAATATCTTGTGCTACATATATTGAGAACATGGCAGTTCTGTCTCATTCCACCATTTTTCTTATCCCCCTCTCATTTCCCTCTACATAATCTAAACTTCCTCCATTCTTCTCTCACCTGACCAGAACAATTTTAAAGGAGGAAAAGTTTATTTGAGGGATCACGATTTCAGATATAGTTGATATAGAATATTAAGGCAGTTCAAATCAAAATACCTATTCTGAGAACATGCAAGTAGTTTTGAAACACGAATGTATTGAGGACAAGCTTGTCATTAGAAATGTTACAAGAAAAAATAAAATTATGGTAATTAAAAGTGGTTGGTCCTAGGATACATAAATGCAAAACATATTTTTATTTATTCTATGGTAGTGTAGTCATATATGCACATAGTGTAATAATGTCCAGTTCATTCTACTATCCTTCCTATCTGTGTACCCCCCTCCCTTCCCCTCCCTTCACTCTCTTCTGCTTAATCCAAAATAACTCTATTCTTCCCTACCCCCTGCCTTACTGTGAATTAGCATCCATATATCAGAGGAATCATTCCGCCTTCGGTTTTTTGGGATTGGCTTATTTTGCTTAGCTTGATATTCTGCAGTTCCATACATTTACAGGCAAATGCAAAACATTTTTTAAGTGCAAAAAAACTACACTAACAATGTTTTAGTCAGTTATTTTGCTGCTGTGACTAAAAGATCTGACAGAAAAATTTTTTAATTATCTTTTATTTTATAGACTGCATTTTGATTCATTGTAACAAATAGAGCACATCTTTTCTATGGTTGTGCACAATGTAAATTCATACCATTCATGTTATCATACATGTACATAAGGTAATGATGTCTGTCTCATTCCACCATTTTTCTTATCCCCCTCTCATTTCCCTCTACATAATCTAAAGTTCCTCCATTCTTCTCTCACCTGACCAGAACAATTTTAAAGGAGGAAAAGTTTATTTGAGGGATCACGATTTCAGAGGTCTTAGTCCATAGAAGGCAGGCTCCATTACTCGGGGTTTGAGATGAGGCAGAACATCATGGTGGGCAAGGGTTGCAGAGGGAAGCAGCTCACATTGTGATGATTAGGAAGCAGAGAAAATCTCCACTCAACAGATAATATAAAAATATATACCGAAAACCATGCCCCAATTCTCACCTCCAGCCATACCCTACCTCTTTGGTTACCACTCATTTAATCCCTATCAGGGGATTAAATCACTGATCGGATGAAGACTCTCACAACCCAATCATTTCTTCTCTGAACCTTCTTGCATTGTCTCACACGTGAGCTTTTGGGGGACACCTCATATAGAAACCATAACAAAGAGTTTGGTGTAGCATAAAGGTACCTTAATTCATTGAAAAAAAAATGAATGGACTATTGAAAGTTAAATACATGGTCAATTATCAAGCATCTGCAGTTAAAAAAGAATATTTAAAACAAAAAAATATTCTAGAAAACGTATTATTTTCTCATACTGCATTATAAAATACATTAATGCATGAAGGCTTAAGTATATTAAAAACATAAACATGATGGGGAAAATGTAAGGATGCCTACATTTTCAGAGTATGAACAGAGCTAAATTGTTAGGGAATTAGTTGCTAATTGGCAGGAGAAAAATAACACAAGTTAAAAGAAATTTGTAGCAAATTAGGACTAAGTCTTACCTACATCCCTGGGGAAATAATATTCTTAGTAAATTCACTGCATTTAAAAATCATAAATAACAAGGAAACAAAAGAGAACATTACTACTCTTCTTCCTTATTGGAGCTTAGACAGATGAGACTAGATCCCTTGAAGCATCCTAGGTTTTTGGATCAGTTAACACCCATGAGATGACATTCTTAATATTTTCTTCTCCCAGTGTAGAAACAACTTTGCTAAAATAATGGAGATATTTGCAATTGCCTGGTGTGATAATCTGTCCTCTTCTTCACCTCTGCATTGCAAATCTTTAGCACAAAACCAGATGTAGATATGAATTTTAAAATTCCAGTGTTACTTTGGAGAATGTCCAAACTCTCAAATTTCTACATAGACAATGATTAAATGAATGTAAATGTTATATTTTTCTGGTAATCAAAATGCATATTAAAAATAAACATAAGTGCCAATGCTCAAAGTTGACAAATACAGAATAATAGATGAAGATTTTCTTACTATCAATGTTAGTAAAATTTGTTGCAACTTTCTAGATGTCAGGCTCATGTTCATAATTTTTGTTCATAGTCTTTGGACAAAGATAATAATTGAGATTCTCCTATTAGGAGGTTTACATTGTCACAGCCTTCTTTGTAATGATGACAATCGGAAAATAATTTACATGTTCAACCATAGGATATTGGCTAAATAAATGTGTGTGTGTGTGTGTGTGTGTTTCTTTGCACAAACTGAGGGCCTCCTGCATACTAGACAAGTGCTCTACCACTGAGACACATCCCCAGTCCCAAATGAGGGATATTAGTATAACAGAACACTCAACTATCTCTAGGAATTTGCACAATGTTTAATGACAAATAATACTTTCATATTATTTTTTTAAATTGTAGGTGATAGCATATAATGGGCCAAACCTCACTATCCAGCAGAAATGCATAAGGAACAACTTTACTGCAATGATAAAACATTTTTGCAAATTGTCTGGTATGAAAATAAAAGTAAGGAACAGAAGAGACCTAACATCGTGAATGGAAATGAATGACACGGAATTGGCACATTACCTGTTTGCATTTTTTTTTAATGAATATGTTTTATATTCTTTAGGGTAGTTGTTTCTCTTCAGTGAGTTAAGCATGCTCCTTGAATTTTTAATTTGAACAATTGATTTGCTTACAAGGAAAACACAACTCATATTTAAATAATGAGTTTGGGGTAAATCTTGTCCAAGAGGAAGGCACTTGCAAGCGCCAGGGCTGGAAAGTTGCTTCTTTTTCAGTGGATAATGAGACAGAAAGTGCTTCAGGATGTTTGACTTGGAGAATCAGGATTAAAACACTCTGAGTCACCCCCATCACAAGAAAATTTCCTGAAAGCCCAAGGACAGGGAGGAGAATTTATTAATTCATGTATCTATTCACTGATCTATTTATTTATTTACTTACAACCCTCAGTGTTTTGTTTGTGATTTCTAGTCTCTGGGCTTGTGTTTCCTTTTTGCTTTTATTTTTTAAATGTGATGGGGTCTGTGTTCTTTAGCAAGGAGATGAGGAAGTACCTTATATCATTATTTGTTAAAATTCACAAATCTCCCAACACTTCTGTCCTTCTCTTCTGACAAATTCCACTCCTTAACACCCAATAAAATCATTTCTCAAAGCTTGTGATCATTTGCTTCTTTTATATACCTATCAGAGTAAAATCACTAGAGATTTGCATTATTCTAAACAATTTATGAGATCTGTCTGACTGTATTTCCCAATAGAAAGGATCGAGCCCTTTTTTTAATAAATGATTTATTATTGTTTTCTTCTGTAAGCACAAATAGATGGACAGAAAAACTAAAGTTGATTAAGTAAAAAGTTATCACTTTTGTCTTTAAAACATATATATATTTTATATACTTTTAATTTTTCTAAGTGTGTTTATGTTTTTGTATTCTATATGGGTCGATATGAATATGGATATATAGCATTCATTTTAAAAAACTCTATTCTCACTCATCTCATCTTTAAAGATGTGACTATAAAAGGTACTAAATGGAAAACAGGAAAGCATGCCAACAACCAGCTGATGGGCGACATCTGAAAGAAATTAGACACATTTTCAGGAGTACTTTTCCACTCCATCACTGTGCCCCTGGCTAGCATGTTCTTTATACACTGAATTCCAGCTTTGGAGAAGCTGCCAGGCACGCAGGACCAATGCATGGGTCTTCATTGATCAGATACAGCCGGGAAGAGACTTGGGCCAAGCCCCCCTGCTATGATTGTGTGAGACACTGATTCTAATGAGTTTGAATGTATATACATTCTCTCTCTCTCTCTCTCTCACAGGCATGCGCGCACACACACACACACACACACACACACACACGTGCACGATTGTAAGGTGGCAATGGAATGGGAAAATGGGCTATTAGGAACTTCAAAAAATAAATGACTTTGAATCAACAAAAGAAGGCTTAAGTATAAGGCTTATGAAAAAGACAGATACCTATGGACTCAAAGTTTGTCTTTGGATAGACAGACGATTCATCTGTTTCAGGGGTTCTTCTTCCCCTTGCTATCCACCTCCAACAGTTACTCTGCATCTTTTCAGGTTAACCTGACTGAAAAACCAAGATATTGCTCTCAGTCAAGGTATCCCTCAAACTTGTTTCTCTAAGAATTTACAATCTAGGAGGGGATGTGTATTTTCTATTTGACTCCATGTTTTCAGATCTTGGATTTTTTACCTTATCCTACTCTGTTTCTCTCTGCATGGCTTGCCAATTGTTTCCTAGACTCCCTTTTCACTTTTTTCAGGGTAGCTTTGGTCCTCTCTATTGCCAGTGACAGATTATAGAATGAAAGGAAAAGGGAAGATTTTCCTTTCCTCCTTTTGCCTTCTGGTTTTCTCCTTTCTGGCCCTAGCTGTGTCTCCTTCCTTGACTTCTACTTTTTGCAGATGACTTCAGGTCTTGGCTCTGGTAACCTTTGTTCTTCTATTGTCTCACCAGTCCTGGGGAAGTGGGTAGTGGTATCCCCACCCTGCAAATTTTTTAGTCATGCCATTCTACATTTACCCCTTCAGCCATTATAACACCCTTACAACTAAGTCCTCATTTTAATTTCCCAGTCTAACTATCTGAAATAGACTCTTTCCTGTTCTGTTGCCAGACCCCGACTGACATAAAGATAGGTGTGTGGAGGAGCAGAAGTACAGGAAGTCAGCTTGCCCCTGAGGGAAATGGGACTGCCAACTCTGCTAAATCGTGGTGCTCCTTAATAACACCAAGACTCTGATTTTCCTATTTCTATCCCACATGGCTTTCTTGCTTAATATTCAACTTGAATGTGATACTTGCTTGGGAAGCACATGAAATTTGGAACAGACCATTTCCTAGTTGTATGATCTAAACTAACTTCTCCATATCTCACTTTTTCCCCTTCAAAAGGGTCCAGTATCATCTGTCTTGATGAGCTCCATTGAGATAATAAGTAGTCACTATAATCACTATAAAGTATAAACAGTATTTAATAGCAAGGTATATAAGGAGCTTTACAAAACTGTCCACATGTGCACATTGTACCATTTCATAAGTTTATCAGATTGTTTTTTATACTGGGTATTGAATTCAGGGGCAGTATTTAACTACTGAGCCTCATCCCAGCCCCCACCTCAACTTTTTTTGTTTGTTTGTTTTTGTTTGAGGCAGGGGGCACTCACTAAGTTGCTTAGGGCCTTGCTAAGTTTCTGAGGTTGGCTTCAAACTTGTGAACCTCCTCCCAGTCTTCTGCCTCAGCTTCCCTAGTTGCTGGGATTACAGGCATGTATCACCATATCTGGGTTATCAGAAAAGTTTAATAAGCAATGCTTTTTTTCAAAGGATACTAACTCTTAAAGGATGCGAAAGGTGGGAATAGTAACTAGAATAGAAAAAAAAAACTGATACAAGATATTTTAAGAACAATTTTGATGATATGTAGTGCTTGTTTAGACCTCAAGTAACTCAAAGTACACAAGTGATCTACTCAACATAAAAACAGCCTGCTCTTGACTAAAAAGACACAGAAAAGATTTAGTTTTAGTTCAACATAATAATCTTGGTTATTCTTAGTACACTTTGCACTTGACAGGTTTTGTTTTCCTGGAAAATATATCAAAATCCTAAAATAAAGTAAATGAGATACCATTTTCTGAGGAATTTTCATGCATCCTTAGAAAACATATAGAGCTAAACCAAATTCATAAAGATGAGCATATTTGCAATCAAAAGAACATTGGAAAAGAAGACAGAAAATAGATAGCCTGGTGTATGAGTCAGCTAATGTTGCAATAATGCCTTGGAAGAAAGCTCTCCAAAATTCTGTGGCTTATACCAAGTGTCTACATTTTTCTTAATATTGAGTCAGCAGGTTGGCTAGAACTCTTGTCTTCTGCATCTGGCTTCAGACTACAGATTGATTCATTACCAATATCGGGTTTTCTTATGATTCCTCTTGGGCCAGTGGCTATTCCTGGTGTTTTCTTTTAGCAAATGACAGGATTACAAGAGGACAAGCAGAAGCACCTGATGCATATTGGGATTTTAGCAAAGAATATTCAGCCTGACTCTTTTGCCCTCATGTTATCAGTCAATGGAAGTTGTGGTCAAGCTTACCATAAATGGAGTAGGGTTATACATTCTGTCCACCCCAATGGATGACATCTAGAGTCACATAGTAGGCAAGTATCATATTAACAAAGGGAGGGCATGAAGACTTATGAACACAGTTTCAAACTACCCCAGTTTGTTTTGAATCTATCCCTAACTGGTCTGTAGTATTTCAGAAAAATCAGGCCTTTTTTTAAATGAAAAAAATAAGAAAAAATTGGATTTATTGGTTTTGATAGTATATAATTTCCTGTGAATTTCTTCCTTAATTTACAAGTGATAAATTTGTTCTAGTGATTTATATACCTTTCTTTTACATAACAATAAGGGTTCACCCATGAAGTGAATCAATTTAATAACACTACATTGGGAGAATTTAACTATTTCAGAAAATAACCATTTAAAAAGATTTCTATCATGAATTTATTGTCTAGCTAATATTAATTGCACATAAGTTATTTTCATTCACTAATACATTCCTGAAAAAATTAGTCAAAAACATAATTCGTTATCCAATTAATTTATTACATTTAGACTATATTTTAATTAATCAGATATGCAATCACTTCAGACAACCCCACACTGAAATTTGCTCCCATATTCAAGGACTGATAACATACGAATTCCTTTTTGATCTGTCTCCTGTGGAGACAGCCAGGCCTGGCACATCACCAGAGCTGTGTATGAGATCAGGGCATCTGGTTTCCAGGTCTGACTGCCACCTAATAGCCACATGACTCTAGAAAAATTGATGGCTTTCTGCTTTTCTTCCTCTGCAAATGAAGAGGAGTCACAGCTGAACCACTTCACTCAAAGGATTAGTGGAGTGATCAAAGGAGATTCCATGTAGAAAATCACTTGAAGACTAAGCCCTGAACACTTTTAACAGCTTCATAGTGAGGATATGTTTAATTGTTTTCATTATTTAGATATTATTTAAGTATTGTTAGGCCAATAGATCAGAAGATGACTATTGTTGAAAGGATAATTTATTTTACTTACAGATCTCAAGGGAGGTAAAATACACATTATAACTTAGAGGGCCACACTGGAAATTCTCAGAATCAGCCACAAAGCAGAGGGAGAGAGGTGAACTGTGGGAAGATGCATCTATTGTGGTTTCCATGGGAAGGAACAGGTAAGAAAGTCTAACCAGGCTTATTGTTGGCTGATGTAAGTAACTCCAACAGTCTCTGGGGCATGCTTCTGAGATGATCAGGGCATTTTTATGGTGGTCTGGATTGCAAGAGACCCATAAGGGAGATGATTGGCAGTGTAGACTATAGACTGATTAGTTTGCACTGGAAAAGTGCACTCCTAGAAAAAGGATTCCTCTTAAGGAAAAGGGATGATTAGGGAGGCAGGAAAGCCAGGTCACAGACTGACGCATATTATTGGTTATCCAGAGCAGGTGTGCCTGGCATATATATGTATGGTAAATGTCAGAGTGTCAAGTACACAGATGCTGGAAACATTGTATGGCAACCTTGTTGTATCCTTCCTCTGAGAGCATTCAAGTTGCTTGTGTTATTGGAAACATTGGAATGATACCACCCTAGTCCATATTTATATATGAGGGTATCCCTAGGTCTCTAATAACTTTCTTAAAGATTATTCAGTCTACTGATAACTGTCCAGAGTAATTACTTGGACATGAATTCTAAAATGAAGCTAGAGATTCCATCTGAGATGTATCAAAAGAGCAATGATCAAAGCTGGAGAATGGACGAAACGCTGCATAACCTTGTATTTTCCCTGAAGAAGCCCCTCTATGGAGGTGGCATAAAGAATCCATCACTGAATGTTTTACTCATCTCTTTAAAACCCCTCTATAACTAACTTTGTCTTTGGAACATTGTAAAAATTTTTTAAAATAATGTGCAAATCTTATTGTAATATGCCCGATAACCTTGCTTGCATTTCAGAGTTCAGGTAGAGTAATGCTAGTGTGGATGTGCACGTGCCTGGAAACAGCAAGCTCTCTCACATATGGGCTTCCTGAAACTGCAGTGAACTTTCCTTCCTTTCTGATCTTCTGCTCAACCCCCAACTCAAGTGAGAGTCCTAGTAATTCTGGTGACCTGTGTTCAGATGCCTCTTCTTGGGTAAGGCATTCTTGACCTTGGCCTTCAAAGTTGGGCTTGATGAAGGTTCTGATATCTGTATGGATATCATCTATGAACTCAGGTTTCATTGCCTGCTTAATATTTTATTTCCTTAAACAGTCTGCAAAATCCATGAAAATAAATTGGGTTTTTAATCACTGTGTAGTCCCAAATATCAAAATCTTGAACTTGGCACTGTAGAAGTTACAAAATAGTGTCACTGACCCTAAAAAACCTTCCAGTTTCTGGGGTTTCTGGGATTGGGTTAAATTCCTCTGCTCTGTGCTCCCATATTTTCCATTTGTCTCTCTTTCCTTGAACACATTTTAGTGCTCTGACGTTTTAAAATTTTTTTCCTTTTTTTTTTTTAAATTTTGCAAGTGTCTTTTCCATTAGACTTCTAGTTTATTGAGTATAAAGACTGTGAATCATGCTTTTTTGTTTCTCAAATTTCAAACAGTGATAAAAATTTAGGTACTTAGAAATTGTACCTATTATGATTATCATTATCATTGTTATAATAAATGTTTTTAAGTAGATGGATGAATAAATGAATAAACAAATGCATAACAGGATATAATAATAGAGAATAGATACCAAAATACATGTTGTGTCTCCATCATAGAGCTGTTCCCCAAGTAGGAAGATAAAATTGCTCAGAAAAATTACCAAAAGTGAAAAAGATAACCAAGGCATTATTTAAAAAAAAATTGGCTAACGTGAATATGAGAGAGTAAAATTTATTTCAAATTTCACTAGACCTCACAATTTAGATTTCTCTGGTTCATAAAGTTATGGAAGTTTGATTGATATTATTTTGGCAAGACAGATAAATTCATAGATCACATATTTTCTGCAATGACCAGAAAACCAAGGTGTTGTTGTCTAAGTAATTATGGAAGGATCCAGTGCCTAATGTCTAGAAGGAACGATAACTGTCAATGGGTGGTTAGAGCCTTTGTTTCCCTGTGAAGTAAAAAACATGTATTGGTAAATACTGTATCACAAGAGCCATCAGCTTATCCAAGAGCCCCATGGGGAATAGCCAATGAGATTCCAGCAGGAACATTTTCTACTTCCTCTCCAAAGAGATAACTGGGACCAAGTAGGTTGAAGTTGGAGATTCCTTTCCACAGGGAGAAAGATAAAGTCATTTACTGGAGGTCAGATATCCAGTTCAAAGTGTAAAAGTGTGGGAGAATAAATTAGAACTGGGAAGAATTACAGTGAGGAATATATAAGAATTTCAAAATGGTTCTCAAAACAAAGTTCAATAAAGACAGGAAAGAATTCTGAGCATTCACACAGGGCCCTGCTAGAACCCAAAGCTTGACTTGCTGCAGGATAAGAGATACCCAATGGGAAGGCTTTGCCACTAGCATCATCATCTCTTCCTGCTCCTTCTTCCCACCTCCCTGTCTTCTGCAGTGCCTGAGTCACCTCCAGTCACCACTGAGACCAGGGCTATGGTGTGTGGAAATCATTCAAGTGCAGGGGAAGACATTAAGAAAGAGCAAGTTTCTGAATCCAAATATAACAAAATTCACAGTCTACTTTTTAACACTATTCTTTTGGACATCTCAAATTTTGAACAAAAAAGAAAAAAAAGAGAGAGAAGGCACTTTGCTCTTTGTTTTTCTCTCCTCATTACCTCAGGGCTTTAACCTACTTTGAACTCAGTCTATGAGATGAGCTGGTTCTACACCCAAGAGGCATTGTTATCACCCAGTTCAAAAGCATTCAACATATGGACATCATCAAAACCCAAACTGACTTTATGTTCCTCAATTCTAGTAAACGATTAAAGAAATCTAATCAAGACACATGCCTGTGTCAGGGGCTACGCAATGCACCATTAAATGTATCATTGAGTTGTGTGCAGAGCTTGCAAGACTCCACAAACTCGTTTTAATTTTACACAGACAAATTGAAAGACCCAGTGTCTTCATTAGGATAGAGCTTCCATTTAAAAAACCAAACAAAACCCAGGAAGTCTTCATGGAAAACAGAAGCTGCATCTTCAAATCACATCCATATTGGCATTTCACAACTGTAGCCTGATTGTATTGTTAATTAATTCTCAAAATGCACAGTAAGCCAAAGGGACAATTTGAGAAGAGTGCTTGTCATTTAATTAGTAAATTAAGTTTTTTTTTTGTCTCAAATGTTTCTTTATTTAATTAGTATTACTGTAGGCCAAAATTTCACACCAGCTGGATATTTTCAGGATAAATGGCTTTGCTTATTTCTTTCATTTATCAAGCCAGTAACTTTGCAGAAAGAGGTTGAGCTTGAGTGGTAGGAAGGAGAAGGAAGAGGACAAGAATAGAGAGCTTGTCATGGCTGATCATGTTTCAGGGAAGAAGAAAGGGGAAATTTCTATTTCAAGGTGCCGCTCTGACATCTTCCCAAAGAACTCCACAGCTCGATGAGTTTTAGTGCTCAGCTCTTCCAGCACCTTTTCCCTTAGAATTAACTGTGGAGGCTGGGAAGTATGGTGACAGAGTGGAAGCCACGCACCCAGTTAGGTAGAATGGTGTGAATTACTATCTAGGACTCCTGCCTGGGTTTTCCAGATGTCTACATGTCTGTGCCCGCGCATGCAAAGCACGGTTGCCAAGGTGTGTAGAAGGCACGTGAGGTGCCTGTGAGGAGGGCTTTCTGATCCGAATTCTTATTTTAAGTCTCAGAATTAACTAGAGATTTAACTAGATTACATTTTGGCTTTAATGCATTACCAATTAATAATTCATGTCTCTAAATGAAGAATTAGTCAGCTCGTTTCATTCCACATTCTGAGAGCAGCTTTGTCATTTTGAAGCGAGGTTCCATGAATGTTTCTTAATATAATACCAGGATATGTCAGCTCAGCCTTAACTCATATGTGCAGTGTCTTTATTTTCTTCTTAATTAAACACAGAAACTGCTGATTTGGGGACAGAAATAGAATCTGATGAAGTCTGAATTTCTTCCCAGAAAATATTTTGTCTTTGCCTGCAGATGTCAAAAGTGACACATGAATGCAGGCTATATAGGGGAAGGGGCAAATGGCTATCCCATGGATAGAAACTTGGGCTGGAAATGATCACTGATTGCCCCACCTGTTCACCCTGCATACTACAATCCTGAAGATGCTGTGATAAAGGGGCTCTACCAAAGTGATTCCCTGAATCCGAGAGAACCAGTAAGGAGCAATAAAGAAGTTAAATATAAATTAACCAATTAAACAAGTGTTAATGAGTGCAAAGTACTCAAAAACATGGTGGGATAAATATAACTTCTTCTAAGGTTCTATAATTAACAATTAGCTTGGCATAAAGAATTCATATATGCATAGAATATTCCATAAATAATAAAAGGGCATGTGTGTTCAGTGTCTGAAGTGTGCATTTATGCGCCAAAGCATGGAGAACTTTGGCTGGTTATGTAAAAAGAAGGCCATGTGAAGACAGGCAAGAGGTAGTCCTTGCAATTTGGTTCTTTCACCACCAGTAGAAATGGGGTCCTGTTTTTTCTGCACTTGCAGCCTGCTCATCTGGACTTTCACCTATTGACTCCTTATAATCTGCAGAAGCTTATTATCAATGTCCTCACTCTTAGCAACAGACTTTGGTTTCTTATTTTGGAATCGCTTGGACATTACCCTGCAGCCAACATGAGTCATTTGTGACTCAAAGTTGTTTCTTTCTTTCCTGAATGTCCCAATCCTGACCTTGGGATTCTCTCTGGTTTCTAGGTCATCTCCAATCTGATTGATCCCACTGCCAAGTCAATAATATATTCAAGTAAACATCAGTACTAACTATGCATAGGTTGCAAAGAATACTGCTTTTGCCACTCTTGATTCCCACAGAAAATATAGTTAGGCTTACAGTTAGTTACATAATGTATGTCTTTTTTTCACCTGAGTTTCAGTTGTCTCTATTATGAGGCAAAGAAATTCAGCTAAATAATGTGTCAAGATCCCTTTCATCTTTAAGATGCTATGATCATGATAAGATTATAGATCATTTGTATATAATTAGATCCTACTTAATTTTTAAATAGAATTTGGAAGAGATTGTTCTCATACTATGTTAAACAAACCTATTGTGAGCCTCTTTACCCAACTCATTAGGCTCTATTTTTTTTTAATAAAGCAATTTTAACCAAGTAATCTTTTGATTAAAATGGCAAAGATTTGAAATGCATCAATCATTTTATTAAATGGAAAACTTTGTAAAGCCAGTTGTGCTTTCAAAGCTTTTCATCTTTTTTTTGGTGAATTTAGGGGAGCTATAGTCACTTCACTGTTGTTGCAAGAAAATACAGACTGAACCTTGATTTCGAAGTCAAAGCTCAATTCTCTAGTACCCACTGCCAGTTCATCACAGATAAGACCCTTATAATCTCCAAGTTTCATTTTTTTAATCTATTAAATGACAATAATGACATTTGCTTTCCTTTCCTTGTAGAATTATTGTAACTGTGACATAAATAAATGCAAAGTGGGCCATAAGTGAACAGGTGAGCCTGGCTTAAATAACATACTCCCACTTCTTTCTAGTTTTGTTTTTCTCATCCATGACACAATGGGGTAACATCAGATGTAACACTACACTGTATTAAGGTCAGTAATACAAGATATTTATTTTAATATCTGAATTTGGGGTGGGGGTAGCACAGGGGATGATCTGTTTATCCTTGTGGCCATATAACAGCTGGTATATTACTTTGCACATATTAGTACTCAACAAGAGATTGTTCAAGATTTTCCATAACAGGTCATTGAGTTTTGCCATTCAAGTAGAAGAAAATAAAGGACCATAAGTTTGCATCTTACTCCAGAGAGGCTAGGATATACTGTAAAACAAACCCAATATTTATGTGGTTTACTGTCATTTTAAAAATAAGTGTTTTTTCTCTCCCTGATCATAAAGTTTGATGCGGGATCCACGTGACCCTCCAGGGCAGCTGTCCACTGTGTACTGGCCCAGCTTGCAGCCTGCATGTCAATTTTCAGCTCTGTCCTTCCTCATAGATGTGTGCTTCCATGATTATGTAGCAGCATAAAAATGTGTTGGAAAATGGTCCAGCTACAAATTTGAGTTTCTCTGGAGAAGTGACAGTAATTGCTTTGACTTAAATTTTATTTTATTCTATTTAGCTAAAGCAACTAATATGGCCAAACCTAATTGAAAAAGAGTAAGGGAAGTACAGTGTCTCATTTTCTTAAAAGGAACAGAGAATCAAATGTTGGTAAACACTATTAATGTCTGCCACCAGGTTCATGTGTATTCCTTTATTCTTTTCTACCCCCCTCTCAGCTAAAACTCCACCCCATCAACAAATCTTTTGGCTCTATTTCAAAATCATATCACCTCGTATGCAAGTCAAATCACATTACGTTTAAAGTTCTCAAAGGTTTTCCAAAAGCACTGCGATGTCATTCCAATTCACCACAGTTAAAATAGTCAGCTTACTCTAGCTTTAGTCCCTTTCTCTGATTTTAATTCTTGCCTTGTAAGTTTTGCTCATTTTCTTCAAGTTCCTTGAACATTCTAAGTTCATTCCTACCCCTAATACTTTCCCCCTTTGTGTTCTGTGTGGGACATTCTAATCTCAATATCTCCATGGATCTACCCAATTCTTCATGTGTCTTCACATGTGGACACACTTCCACTTCCACAGTTCAACATCAGCCCATTCATAGCAACCCCAAGTGTGACCCACCTAGAGCATCTGTGGTGTGCTCTACCCAGTAACTTGATAGTCACCACCTCTGTGGCATTTGGTAATAGTTAACAGCATCATATACATTTAGGTTTGCTTCTCTTGCTCACTGATGCTCCTTCCTCCACTTGGCATTCTAAGATAAAGGCTCTACAAAACAGCAGAATTATCTGTTTTGTTCTCTCTTTTACCCCAATAGCTAGAACAATGCTGGGACCTAATAAATTTCTGATCAGTAATTTTCGGGGTTGCATTTAGGATTGAACTCAGGTGTGCTCTACCACTGAGTTTCATCTCCAGTCCTTTGTATTTTTAATTTTGAAACAAGGTTTTACTATGTTACTCTGGCTGTTCTCGAATTTCCAATCCTTCTTCCTGCCTCAACCTCCTGAATTCCTAAAATTACAATTCCTAAGATTACAAGTATGCACACTGTGCATGGCTTAACCAACTCTTTTTAAAAATGAATTAATTGTTTGAAATAGTAAAAAGATGGAGTAGGGAACTCCAAATTTGAAGAATATCAGGATTCTTCATGGAGTACTAACTTTTTCTCTGACAAGAGAGATGATGTATATTTTAGGCTTTGCAAACTGATGCTCCTGATTACAACTACTGAATTTTGTACCAATTCTACCACTGTAACTCAATAGCACCCAGACAAAATGTCAATGTATGGCTATACATATTTTATTTACAACAATAGGCAGCAACTGGATTTGGCCTGGGATTTTAATGAATTGTCCCCTACAACTAAACAAGGTGAGTGTAGGAGTCATTCAGGCCTTTAATGATTACTTGGATCCCAGTCCTATTTCTTTCAACAACCTCTTCAAATCTCAGAACCCTTTTCTGTAAAATGTGGCTAAGAGAATGTACGATATCTTAGAATTAATTAAGATTTCATAAAAAGTGTTTAATAAGTGCCAAAAGACCTAGTAAATATTGACTTTGTATTTAATCTTAAGTTCTTGGAGAGAATTTATTACAATAGATTAAGTGACAAACAATGATGCAATGGAAAAAAGAATGGAGAAAAGACACAATTAAGAAATCTGGCTTCTGCACATCCGAGAAAACATCCAGCCTTTGGTTTATTGAGTTTGGCTTATTTCATTTAGCATGATATTCTTTAACTCCATCCATTTACCAGCAAATGCCAGAATTTCATTTTGCTTTAAAGCTGAGTAATATTCCATCATATATATATAAATATATATATATATTTACACACACACACACCACATTTTTTTTCTTTTCTTGCAGTGCTGGGGATTGAACCCAGGGCCTTGTTCTTAAAAGGCAAGCACTCTACCAACTGAGTTATATCCCCAGCCTGCACATTTTCTTTATTCATTCATCTACTGAAGGTTGGTTCCATAGTTTAGCTATTGTGATTTGAGTTGCTATAAACATTAATATGGCTGTGTCACTGTAGTATGTTGATTTTAAGTCCTTTAGGTACATACCCAGGAGTGGGATAATAGGGTCAAATGGTGGTTCCATTCCAAGTTGTCTGAGGAATCTACATACTGCTTTCTATAATGGTTGCACCAATTTGCACTCTCTCCGGCAATGTATGAGTGAACCTTTTTCCCACATCCTTGCCAACATTTATTGTTGCTTGTATTCTTGAAATTGCCATTCTGATTGGAGTGAGATGATATCTTAGAGTGATTTTGATTTGCATTTTTCTAATTGCTAGAGAAGTTGAACCTGTGGAAACTAATTCACAATAGGGGGGATTCAGAAGAACAGAGTTATTTTATAATAGGTAGAGGGGAGTGAAGAGAGGGAAAGGGTATGGGGAAAGGAATGATAGTAGAGTTAAACAGACATTATTACCTCACGTACATGTATGACTGCATGACCAATGTGATCCTGCAATATGTATAATCATAAAAATGAGAGATTGTACTCTGTGTGATCTATCATAATGTATAAATGCACTCTAATGTACAACTAATTAGAACAAATAAACTAATTTAAAAAACAATAAAAAACAACAAAAAAGGAAATTTGGCAAGTGAAATTTGAAGCTCCTAGTGACTAAAGCATACATTAAGGATAATGATGCCATTGATCCTTCAATTCAGAACACCCTCCCCACTACTCTGCTTATACAAATCCTAATTAAACAAAAGCAATAAAAAAAAAATAGGCTCCAACTCCATACCTTTGAGCTGCTGTTCAAATTCCTCAACAGAGTTAATCATTTCATTAAACACAACCTAGGGCTTTGACTCTTTTTGTTTCTACTCTACAGTGGAGTTGACTCCTTTGCACTTCCATTTTCCACTGTGTATGGCAAAGTCTTTGAGAGCATAAATCATTGTTATGTTGTTGCTTATTCATTTGTTTTTGTCATGGAATTCTGATTACATTTGGCACAGTGACTTGTACTTTTTTTATAAATTTGTTTTAACATTTTCAAAAATTTTAGTTGATGCCTACTGATTATACATATTTACAGTGTAACGTTTCAATGCATGTATACAATATGCAGCGCTCAGATCAGGGTAATTAGCATATCCATTGCCTCACACATGTATCATTTCTTTGGGTTTGGCACATTCAAATACACTCTAATAGCTCTTTTGAAATTCATTGTATCAATCACAGTTACCTTGGCCACATTAAAAACATAGAGGGAAGGGAGGGGTGGGGTCGGGTTGGGGGGGTAAGAATAATAACAGAATGTGTGACAGACATCATTGCCCTGTGCACATGTATGAATGCACAGATGGTGTCTCTCTACTTTGTGTACAACCAGAGAAACAATAGCTGTACTCCATTTGTGCTCAATGAATCAATAAGCAAATAAAAAAATTTTTTTAAAAATTAGAAATTATTTCTCCTTTCCAAATGCTCCTCTGTACCAATCAACCATGTTTTCATCACCCACATCTCCACCAAACCCTTCCCAGCCTCTGCTAACCAGTATTCTACTTTGTAAGATTAAGATTTAGCTACCACATGTAAGTGATAATGTATAGCATTGTTTTTGTGTCTAACACATTTCCTCCAGTTCCATATTGCTATAAATGACAAAATAACATTGATTTTGATGGCTAAATGCTATTCAATGGTAAATATGCTCCATTTTTAAAAATCTGATTATCCATCAAAGATCACCTTGGTTGATTCCATATCTTAGCTATTGTGACTAATACTGCAATAAACATGGGAATGACTCTCTCTTTCAACATAGTTATTTTATCTCCCTTGGACATAAACTCTGTAGTGAGATTGATGGATCATATAGTAGTTCTATTTCTGTTTCTGATAGCAAAGTCCCTCTTGGTTCAGGGATGACATCAGCTGGAGAGAGGGGATAGTACATGCCTCGTTCCTTTCTTTATAAGGCCATTGTGTGTCTGCACGTGCTATGATGTCTCTGCCACACCCCCACCGTGCTCCAGCCCTCTGCCTCAAACAGTTTAATAGCTGTTAGTTTCTTTGTTTTGGTCCCAGGTTGCAAAGGAAAACACAACAGGCACCTTATTCAAGTGTCTTGCTGAATTTTTCTCAATTTCACCTATAAGTTACTTTTTCTTTATTTTAAAATTTAAATCAATTTTAACTGATACATGAAAGCATGAAAATTGTATGTATTAGTGGGGTCTGGGGTGATGGTTGATGCACGCACACATCTTGTGATGTTTAAATCAGGTTAAATATATGTATCTCTTCAAACCTTTCTCAGTTTTTTACTTTTTTTGGTACTGGGGATCTAACTCAGGGGTTCTTTAACACTGAACCACATCCTTGGTCCTTTTTACTTATTTATTTTTTTTTACTTATTTTTTTTAACTTATTTTTTTTTTTTTAATTTTGAGAAAGGGTCTCATTAAATTGCTGAGAGTCTCACAAAGTTGCTGAGGCTGGCCTTGAACTCTATCTTCCCACATCACCAGATTACAGGCATGTGCCACTGCACCAGCTTGATTAAAACTTTTAAAATCCTTTCATCTAGCTTCTGGAAATATATGGCCTGTGTTATTATCCACAGTCACCATGCGATGGCACACCAGAATGTCTTGCTCCTCTGTAAATTCTTGTGGAGGGTTAAATGAAGTAATGAATGAATTATTTTTTTAAACAGAATTTCAATTTTGACTTGCTAGAGTCCCCATCCATAAAGTATGGCAAACACAATGGTTCAGTCACTGGGCCTGTGCTTTGTCCCTAACATCTGCTTGCTTCTAGGCAGCATCTTCTTGGCTGCTTGCATTCCATCCCACTGGGATGTGTCTCTATTCACTCTCCATCCCCACCACACAAAGAGCCCATCGCCTGCCTTATGTGATCCTTGGAGCCATAAAAAATAACACAGAGATGCCTTCTTATGTATCATAATTAATGGGAACAAAATGTCTTGGATGAAATATTACTGGCAACATGAGGTATAACCAGATGTTGTGCAATACAAGACCCACCATAAAGTAATAAAGAACTGTACTCTGAGTCAGACTTGTCTACTTGAAAAATGCTTATTTTGAGAAAGCAAATGAAAAACAAAAAACAAATATATTTTTAAAGCCTCTGGCTTTTGAAAAAGCAGTTAGATCTTTTCCCAACAGTTTAGAAAATTTAGATTGTTGTGGACAAAATATTATAAATTTTTGGGGGGGGTTTGTTTTTGTTTCTGTTTTTGTTTTTTCTTCCAGGTAGAGGAAAAATTTTAAATAGGAGATTATAACAAAAGAGATTCTTTTGCCATTATTTTTATCTTTATAAAAATTATATAATTGTTTTAAATTATTTAAAACCTTCAAAGCTATAAAAAAGTAAAAATCACTGGGCACAGTGTCGCAGGCCTATAATCCCAGTGCTCAGGACACTGAGACAGGAGGATTGCAAGTTCAAAGGCAGTCTCAGCAAAAGTAAGATGCTAAGCAACTCAGTGAGACCCTATGTCTAAATAAATACAAAACAGGGCTGGCGATGTGGCTTAGTGGTCAAGTGTCCGTGTTTAATCCCTGGTACCCCCCCTAAAAAAATTTGCTCACAATCTTAAACAAAATTAATAACCATTTATATTTTTATGTTTTCTTTTAGTCAGTTGTTTGCATCTGTAATAGAATAGTTTATTTTTAAAGTGTTAAAACTGTGGGCTTTGGTGTTTAAGTCACAGTTTCTTATGACTTTCCACCTCCAAAGCTGAGCCATGAGTTTCAATGTACCAGGGAATGAGGTTAGATTCTGCTATGAAAAAGCAAAAACAAAACAAAATGAAAACATTTATCTCTTTTCAATGCTGGATTTCTGTATTCCATAAAAAAAAATCTTTAAAAAAACGTGCTATAAAACACAGTGAAGTTTCACTCAGCCATAAACAAAAATGAAATTATGTCATTTGCTGGTAAGTGGATGGAACTGGAGAACAAGAGGCTAAGTGAAATAGGCCATACTGAAAAAGTCAAGGGTCATATGTTTTTGCTCATATGTGGAAACTAGAAAGAAAGAAATAATTTCTTAAAAGGTCGGAATCTCATGGAAGTAGAAAGGAAATCAGTAGAGTAAAGGAGGGGATCAAAGGGGAGGGAAGAGGGATGGGAAAAGGGAGGAAGTGTAGAATGAAATTGAACAAATTATGCTATGTGCATGTATGAATATACCACAGTGAATTCCACTTCTATGTATAATTATAATGAATCAATTAAAAAATTAATAGAATGAAGATCAATAGAGTAGAGAAAGGGGATCAGGAGATGGAGATGGGAAAGAGAGGGTAGTGCTAGGATTGATATGGAGAAAATTATGTTATATGCATTTATTAATATGTTGAAATTAATTTTATAATGATGTAAAGTTGTAATGAGCTAATAAAAGAAAATTTTAAAAAGAAAAAATATCATCTTTAAAATGTGAACTTAGAAGTCAATTTCATGAACTCTAGAAAGTAGTAATCAAAAAGGGAATGAACATATTTTCCCAATTTTTATTGTGACTGATTAACTTATCCTGATTTAGACCTGGCAACCTAGATGAAAGACTCCTAATATGATCCCGGAGAACTCAGGGTATGGATTGGAGTCATGGACCTGTCATCTCTTCTGGGTTGGTTGGCCAAGGGAAGAAGAGACAAGGAGATAGAGCCAGAAGGTTTAAAACAAGAGTCCTAGACATTCTCCATTCCCACCACATGACCAACCTCAAGGGACGGAGAAAGGAGAGCTTAAAACAGCTAACCAGGTATGAGAGGAACAGAGAATGTTACTGCATTTAGCACACTTACCATGGTTATATGACAAATCACCAAGAATAGGGATTTTGGTTGGAGCTACATCTGGAACAGTGTGCAAGAGGAATTGGTAGCAGTGGGTATTTAGTTAATGAGGATGAATCAGATCCCATCATCCCTAGTTTGTACTATTTATTAAGGAAGCAAGAAGTTCAATTTGTTCATTTGATAATATACATGTGATCCAGAAAGATGGAGGGTAGATGAACATTCAACCAGAGTAAGATCAAGGAAGCTGACATGGTTGGTGAACTTATATCAGGTACAATGGCTAGGACCACAGACATCAATGATGTGACCAGCAAGCTGTCTCCCAAAGCAAAAAAGAGTAAGGTGCAAACTTATGGTATACCTTTCCAGAAAACCAGCTATTCACAGCATGGCTTAGTGATGATCACTAGATCAGGTTTGCAATGACTTAAAGCATCTGTTTCACCTATTTCTCCTTAAATACCCAGTACCATCTTGGGTAGTCACATCTATATGAGAGGAATAGAGGCATTTGGCATTTATATCTGACAGAAAATTGACATGCTAGTATCTCTCAACTTTTTTTCCCAGTGTGGGGGTGGGCCTTATATAACTTGTTATATTCGGTACAGAAAACAAACTGCCTATGGTTGTATACCATTATGTGAATAAATTAACTGCTGCACAATTATGAAATACATAGACATAAATATATATACACATTTAGTTTACAAAGTGAAGATACATTGTATTATCCCACATCACTTACTGTTATTTTTCTAACTTAACTATGCATCATGAGCATTTCAAATAGCATTTTAATAGTGGCAGTATATATAATCATATGACTGTATTTTGACTTATTAACTGATTACCTTATATCCCAGATTGTATTTATGAATTTTGTAAAATCTTTTTTAAAAAATGTAGTTGGATGGACATGAAAGCTTTATTTTACTTATTTTTAATTATTTTTTATTTTTGCAGACTGCATTTTGATTAATTGTACACAAATGGGATACACATTGCAGCTTCATACCATTTGTGTAATCACACATGTACATAGGGTAATGATGTCTGTCTCATTCTACCATTTTTCATACCCCACCCCTATTTCCTTCTCTCATTCCCCATTCCCCCTCCCCCATTATATATCATCACCCACTTATCAGGAAAAACATTTGGCCTTTGGTTTTTGGGCTTGACTTATTTCACTTAGCATGATATTCTCTAATTCATCCATTTATGTGCAAATGCCATAATATTATTCTTAATGGAGAAAAGATAGCCTGTTCAACAAATGGTGCTGGGAAAACTGGAAATCCATATGCAGATAAATGAAATTAAATCTCTATCTCTCACCTTCCACAAAACTCAACTCAAAATGGATCAAGGACTTAGGAATTAGACCAGAGATCTTGCACCAAACAGAAGACAAAGTAGCCCGAATCTTCATCAGGTTGGCTTAGGATCAGACTTCTTTACCAGGACTCCCAAAGCACAAAAAATCAAAGCAAGAATCAATAAATGGGATGGATTCAAACTAAAAGCTTTGTCTCAGCAAAGGATACAATCAATAATATAGAAAGAGAGCCTACAGAGTGGAAGAAAATCTTTTCCACACTCACTTCAGATAGAACACTAATCTCCAAAATTTATAAAGAACTTACAAAAGTTTACACCAAAAATACAAAGAACCCAATCAATAAATGGGCCAAGGAACTGGACAGACACTTTACAGAAGAAGATATATAGGTGATTAATAAATATGTGAAAACATGTTCAACATCTGTAGTAATTAGAAAAATGCAAATTAAACCACCCTAAGATTTCATCTTATTCCAATTAGAATCTATTATCAAGAACACAAATAATGATAGATGTTGGTGAGGATATGGGGGAAAAGGCATACTTTTACTTACTGGTGGAATTGCAAATTGGTGCAGCCACTTTGGAAAGCAGTGTGGAGAATCCTCAGAAAATGGGGAATGGTCCCACCTTTTGTTCCAGTTATCCCACTCCTCGTTTTATACCCAAAGGACTTCAAACCAGCATACTACAGTAACACAGCCATATCAATGTTTGTAGCAGCTCAATTCACAATAGCTAGATTGTGGAACCAACCTAGATGCCCTTTAACAGATGAATAGATAAAGAAACTGTGATATATACACATAATTGAATATTTACTTATTTTTACGGGTGCTGAGGACCAAACCCAATGCCTCAAGCATGTTAGGCAAACGCTCTACACCAAGCTACAACTTCAGCCCCTGTATTTATGTTTTATCAAAAATAATGTTCCTCTAAATATCTTTGTGTATAACTATTTGCTCAGTCTTTCTTTCTTTCTTTCTTTCTTTCTTTCTTTCTTTCTTTCTTTCTTTCTTTTCTTTTCTTTTCTTTCTTTCTTTCTCTCTCTCTCTTCCTCCCTCCCTCCCTCCCTCCCTCCCTCCCTCCCTCCCTCCCTTCCTTCCTTCCTTCCTTCCTTCCTTCCTTCCTTCCTTCCTTCCTTCTTTCTTTCTTTTGATACCAGCGATTGAACCCTGGGGCACTTAACCCCTGAGCTATATCCCCAGCCCTTTTCATTTTTTATTTTGAGACATGGTCTAAGTTGCTGCAGCTGCCTTTGAACTCATAGTCCTCCAACTTCCCAAGCTGCTGAAATTACAGGTATGTGCCACCATGCCAGGCTGATTTTTTAATTATTAGGAATAGAGTACAATGGATGGAATAAGAGGACTCTTTGGTAATGGAGTACAGACTTAAGCAGTTATTGAAATATTTTACCACATTTGCTCCCCCCAAAATGGTTAACATTGTGTAACCCTGGGAATGGCATATTAAAGTGCCCATCACACAGTTCTTCTAAGAAAAGCTGGTCATAGTAGAATTTTATGAATATTGTTAAATTTAAAAAGCAAGCAATTTATGCCACTTTAATAGGCTTGCCTTCATCATTAACAAAATTACACATTTTTATCCTTTATTGGATATTTTCTTTTTTCCTCTTTTCTCTTAACCATAAAATTTTATTGTTTTCTCTCATGCATTCAAATGAGTCTCCTCTTTTCAAACTCATTCCTATTGGTGAGTTTTTGCTCAGGTAAAGATTCTTGCACCACTTTTCCATAAACTCAAAATCTTCTTAGATGAATTAGGAATACTCATATTGTGCTCTTTGATTATTATTATGTTTATTATAATTTATTATTTATTTTGCTTTTATTAGACAATCAGGCAATTCTGGCCTTGGATTAAAAAACTGGGTCTGAATCTTGATTCTGGTACTTCCCAAACATGTAACTTTGGGAAAAATGCTCATCCTTTCAATGCCTTTTATTAAACAAGATTTTGTAAGCCATTTGAATATGTGTGTTCATATATTCAAGAAATATTCATTGATATGGGCTGGGCTTTATTCTTGGTAATAGGAATAAAGGGCTGTTTGATAAACAGAATATGTATATTAAATGTCTTGCGTGTCAAAGGTACAGAATTGATGGACAGGTGTGCAGAACAAATTATTGATGGTCAGGTGTGAGAACAAAGTGGCATTATTAGCATAATCTCTTAGAAGTCATATATTTTATACAGCACATGCATTTATATACCATGATAACACTTCTGACCACCATTAACGTGATGAGTTATTTTCTTGCTTTTTTAATGGCAAAGGTATGCTTTGTATAAATGCTCTCATTGTATGATTTCTCAATTGGAGAGGCAGTTGGCTTAAGATTCCACTTCTAGAGAAGAAGCAGAATTAACTTGTTCAGAAAAAGATGGTGCCTCTGACCTTGACCTCATTAACATGGTATGCTGATTAATCAGGCTGACCAACAGCAAAAATTTAGTCCATTCAGCTGTGTCCCTTGGATGTCTATTTCCAGGCACCCTGTTATCTATTTCCCAGAATCTCCCCACCCCAGGGAAAACAATTTGGAAATCACAATCAAGCTTAATGCATTTCTATTTAGGGATCTAATGTCTGGCAAAAAATAATATCTTTATCATTTATTTAATACATAAATGGTTCTTTTTCTTGTCTGATCCCCCAAAAGCTTGGGCAAAGGCCATCCATTAATCACTTTGCCCTTCAGTGAAGTGCAGCCATCCAGTCTATGACGATTGTAGCTTGGTCAGCCAGGCATGCTGCCTAACTCAATAAAAACTTGGAACGAAAGTCCTTTTAAGGGCATTATAATTGAACTTTGTTGTAGGTAGAGATGTTGGGACGAACGCAAAAAGAGATCATTTTCCCTTTAAATGTAGCAACCTCATTAGGGTAGGAATGACTTTGTATGGGGACATATCCATTTTTGGTGGCAGTGACAAGACCCAGATGAGAACCCCTGGAGGTTTTGCCCATGATGCTGACATATCTAAGGTTCAAATAAGAGGATTCAATCTTACCTCAGTCTTAGTATATCTAAAATAGAATTTACTATCTCTGGTAAACCCCAGTCCCCTCACACCTAGCTCCCAGCCTGTGTGGTAGAAAGTCTGGTGGTCTCTGACCTGGATTTCTCTTTCATCTCTGGTATTCACTGGTCAGCACATACTTCCACCTGCCTTTTCCTCTGCACCCCTTCCTGTCTCTATGACTAGCACTCATTTAGTTTATTTTAAGATTACTTCTAACACTTCATCTGTTTGTCCTTTGGAGCATAATCATCCTTTTATAATATCTTCAAGTATCCTTGTCCTTCAATCATACTGTCATTGAGAAATAAGATTTTTTTCTAATATTTATTATATTCTTTCTGTTTAGCACACAAGAGCAAAAACATCATGATACCAACTTTCCTAAGTTTTATCTCTGTTTTTCAGGGTCCTTCTTTTCCTATAAGATGCTGTACTTTGCGTATGCTCTTTCCACTGGAAGTTCAAATCTAACATGTTTTAAATTCCTGTTCTCACAGTAATTCAAAATTGAGTATTAGAGAAGTTGCTTTGCTGAACATATAATGAATATCATTTATCTCTGGTCTTTAAATTCTTAGATTCTAAGAGTTTAACGATGCTAAAGATGCAAATACACAGCTTAGATCCCAACCTAGTTGGCTGCTATGCTCATAACCCCAGAAGCTAGGAGTAGTGAGAGATAGTAGTTCTCAGTTTTGTCTCTCTCCATGGCTGCCCTTCCAGAGCAATCTCATCCAACGTTGTGGGGGAAGCCCACCTTCAATAACTGGTTGATGCAGGCAATAAAAAATATATATGGGCTCTTTTTCTCTGCAGAAACTATGAATGGCCGTCCCAGCATAGCACATTATCCCAGCTAGTCTTATTATGACTTACTGTTCATTCTTTTCCTCTGCCTGACCTGCCTTCCTTCTCTCCCCATAGGGGTCAATTTTGTGGCACTTCCTAATAAACTCCCAATGTGAAAATCTGTCTCTTGAGTGTGTCCTGGATTCCATTCTGCAGCATCTACTTTAAAATATTATCAACCTACTTTTTCAGGTTTAATAGATTGTAATAGTCTTGAAGCAAGAAAATCAGAATGATTGTCAGCATTAGTTAGCCAGAGTAGGAGAATTTATTGGGTTGGGATGGGAGTGAAATAATATTCTTCATAATGTCCGTTATTTTGGATACACAGAAAATTATGCTCCATCTTAATTAACTTACAATTCACTTGAGAATGACGGTTACAAGACCTGTCTCAATTACCTTGCAGCTCATGAACTTAGAATCTGGTACATAGAATTTTCAACTGTCTAAGTACAGTAGTGAACTCTTTTTCCTTTTTGTAAGTGAAATTAATTTTCCTCTGAATGTTTTAGTTTCAAATATTTCAGATTTACAAAAGTACACAAAATAGTATAAAGGATTCCCACACATTCTTTAATTAAGTGGTAAAATTTTACCTTGTCATCTGTAGCTTTATCATTTCTATTATCTTTACATTCTAACATGACTTCTCTTTTCATGAGTTTCCTTCTTGTCTTGGAATTATATAAGAGAAAAAAGCATCCTCCAAAATTCAAAATGGAATGTTACTTTGAGGTTCTGCGACTAGTGGAAACTATTACCACTTCAATGCAGCAGGTCTCAGGGGAAATGGTCTGAGCATGCAGAAGCAGTCTTAAGTAGAAGCTCTCCAAACGGATGTTTCTGAGCCCTTCTGCAGAATGGATACGAATGGTATAGAAGCGATAGATGACCAATCTTCCAAAGTCTCACCAGAACAAATTATGTGTGATGATCAATTTATTCTGAAAATGAGAGTGAGCAGGTAGTCCTCAAGTCCACACTCTTCCATCCTTTACAAAAGCTTGGGCCCTTCACAAATTTGGACATAGAGAAACATTGGAAGCAAAAAGAGTGAATGAAAATGAATTCCTCTTACCAGGCAAGAAAAAGCAATGATTGAAAATGAATAATCAAATGAACAATTAATTTCATGCATACAAAATCAAATTTTGTAATTTGGAGTGACCAACTTATGAATAAGGAAACCATATGTCCTGAATTGCCTGAAATAGCAGTATTTTTACCTGTTGCTCCAATTATTTGTAGGGTTGTCTTTTTATGTTCACATTTTTCCTATTTGGAAGATGAAAAAAGATTACCCTTATTTATAATTTAAATTGCTATACGATTTCATTGTCCAAATCTGTGTTTATTTTTCACAAATACGTCTCTAACTGATGGGCCATTTGATTACATGCCATGCTATATAGATGGAATTTCCGGGAAGGTCACAACAAAGCAGAACAGAGCATAGTTGCAGGAGTCAGCTGTCATAATGTGCACAAGAGGTAACCCAAAGCTGCAGAGAGTAGAACCTGTGCCATAGTGAATAGCCTACTCATTTTTGAGAAACCTTTTGGTTTCAGCACAAGATTATCTGTAGCATTAAATTATGCTGCTAATTTGCATTTTATTTGTTTTGTAGAGCTTCTTGGTATATCATTTGTATAGACATATGCACACCAAGTTTTATGTGTGAAGCTAATTAAGTAACATTGACAATAGGAGTGTGTATCTCTGTGTAGCATGTTGTTTAAAGGGTTATATATTATTCATTTATAAAATATGAAATTATCATAACATAAATTAAACCATTTCAAAGTGTACAATTCAATGGGAAGTATGACATTCATAATGTTGTGCAAATATCAACACTTTTTAGTTTTAAAACAATTTCATCACACCCAAAGAAATCTCATGTGCATTAGTCAGTTACTCCCTATTTCTTATCAGTGCTCCTAGCCACGAGCAACTACTAACTGCTTTCTGTTTCTATGGATGTAAATATTCTAGGTATTTCACATATTTGGAATCATACTGTATGATCTTTTGTATCTGACTTACTTCATTTAGCATGTTTTTAATGTTTATGCATGTTGTAGCATGTATCAGTACTTCATTTCCTTTGGATACGAGGGAATGGATAAATACATAGATAAATAATATATTTTGCTGACATGTTTACTGTTTCATCAATTATTGAACATTTTTTTCTTGTTATGGCTATCATGAGAATATTGCTGTGAATATTCATGTATAAATGCTTGATTTAATTCATTTTAAAAATGTCTATGATGTCATTTGTCACAGACAGAAATGTTTAAATGTCATTTTCCTATTAATATGAATGACTAATTTTGTTACATGCTTGAAACTAAAATACAATATTCAAACCCATTCATGAGTTTATTCACCTTTTTGGAAGAAAGGAGCAATATTTTGCACTTATGAATATTAGATTGTTATGATAAAAAATAGTTTAAGCACCCTGTCGCATTTGAATCATATTCTTTCAGATTTAATATTTACCCTGTTCTCCATCTAGCCTATTATCTTAAGCTTATCAAGCTCACATAGAACTTTCTCAATGTCTTTGCAGGTGGGAGGACACAAATATAATATTCAAATTAAAAAGAGTTGTTATAGTTTTGGTCTTAAATATCCCTCAAAGCTTATGTGTTGAAAGTTTGGAAGCCAACTGATGGCACTGTTGAGGTGGAAACTTGAACAAGTGGGACCTGGTTAGAGGAAGAAGGTAAAGGAGGCATGCCTTTGAGGAGGAGTAATTGGGAACTCTGATCCCTTTCTCTCTCTCCCTTTCACTTTTTAATCTGCCCTGGCATGGCAGCTTTGACCCACCATGTACACTCTTCCCCTCTGCCATGATGTTTGGACTAACAATAGGCCCGTAGTGATGAGACCAAGTGACTATGGAATGAATCCTCTCAAACCATGAACCAAAATAAATCCTTCCTTCTTTTACATTGATTACCTTGGATATTTTGTTATAGCAATGGAAGCTGACTAACACAAAAGTGCTCCTCTCATTTCCAGGGAAAACAGGACACTTCATAGAAACAGAATCTACATATTTCTGACTTACATCTGCTTGCATCAAGACATTTTCTGAGACCTCTGCAAAGTTTCAGAAGATTCATTAGTCAGGAAAAAATGCTTTTGTGAACTGCAGGAAAGCATTGCAGTTTTCCTTGGGCTGAAAATGTCAGCATTACCTTTCTTCCCTTGGGGTTCCCTCTGAGTAAGTGGACTTGTAGAACAATTTCAGCCCTAAGAACCAATGGTTAAGATCCTCAATGGATTCTGGCATTGTGGTGGATTCTGAAGTGTAAATTACACCAACTGTGAAAAAATTAGGCAATTAGTCACACTTGGAACCAAATTGGTGTTGAAACAAGCAGGAAAATGGAAGTTTCTGGCCTCAGTGGTTCCAGCTAGTAATTATCCATGAGAAATAATTTGATTATTGTTTGATCACATTGGTTGTGTGGACATAACATTAGGACTAGCAAAAATTGACAAAATACATTACAATTAGCAAAATCATATGAAGGATAAAAACATCTAGAAAGATTGAGGAAAAGTATTTTCCCTTCTATCTCCTTTTTCATTTTTTTTTGCTTTCATTTTTTGCCAGAGAAACTTTAAGATGATGTTTTGCACATGCAAGTGCTCAATTAATATATTTAAAATTGAATTAATTTTCTTTACCATCACCCATCTCTATCCATCCAGAGTGATATAGATTTTATGAAAAAAAAACTATAGCACAAATACTGAGGGTTTATTATGAAAAATATTTTTTAGCAGATTGGATTTGGAGAGTTCCAAAATACCACTAATGTTGTCTATTTGAAATGTTCTATGCTTGCTGTCTCTAAGGGAAGGGAGGATGTGGGGAAAACATATTAAAGAGGTAATTGTATGTGAGTTCTAATGTAGGCTTTGTCTTTTCAATGTGCTTGATAAGGTATTTCCCTTCTTGTATCTCCATTCCATTTTCCACCAAATTGGAATTATATACCTAATACAATAATGATAGTAATAATATGATAATATAACTTCATATAATAATATTAATAATACTAATATAATATAATATAATATAATATAATATAATATAATAATAATGCCTTGGTGAGGCTTATGTTATCTCTGAAATTCCCTGGCAAACTTCATAGTATAATATGAGTCTTAATAAGTAATATTCTCCTCCAATGTTCTGAACACTTAGCTTGGGGTAGAGATTGGGGAGTATGAAATATTTTTCCTTAGTTGTTCCCAACCTGTATTTTTTTTAAAATATCAAAATTAAATTCCAGAAGAAGAAATATAAATATGTACGTTTATATGAGAAAATCTTTTAAAAGTGTTAAATTATACACATAATGCCTTATCTCATATAAATGACCTCCATCCTAGTTTTGGATGTATTTTAATTTCTTGTCTTACTCCCTGTGAATCAAGATCTGAGTAATTTTACTTCATCTTTTATGTGACTAATATCTTCCAAGTGACCCATAACCAAGGACAGCAATTAAATTCACACAGTTTATTGGCAGGAACATTAGACCCGAGCAGCCCAGAAGGAAGAAACATTGTTTTGTATCAAACTGTTCTGAACTTTTTAAAATTCATTTGTGTAGCTACCTTTCTGTCATTTCAAAGTAAAAGTACATGAGAAGAGAAAAACACAATTATATTTCTAACCATCATAATTCTTATTTGGGAACAGACCCCTGTAACTCAGACAGATTATAGAGAAAAACAAATGGAAGATTAATAACAAGCATATCTCATGTATTTATGGGAGACACACAAAGGTATCAATCATATCTCAGAAAGATGGTTCTGACTTTAGGTATAAATATCATCATGATACAAAACTTAGGACGTAAGTTCTCAGACTTCTTATTAGAATTTATCTGAGATGTAAACTAAAGTGCTATGATAGGTGCATAACACAAACTTGTAATCCCAGCGATTTAGGAGGCTCAGTCAGGAGGATTTCAAGTGTGAGACCAGCTTGGGGAGCTTGGTGAAGCCCCGTTTCAAACTAAAATACAAAGGTATGAGGATGTGGTTTAGTGATAGAGCACACCTGAGTTCAATCCCAAGTACCCCCTGAAATAAACAAACCAGAGAAATGAGAGGGGTCTTCACTTTCTTATCTTTATATAAATACCCTACATGGTACACCAAATATAATCAGGAGATTGTATAGAGAACATGGAACCAGAACATTTTGAATATTCTGAGATGAGTCTTCTCTGTTCACATGGATTCGAGTCCCTATGTTGGATGGAGGTGGGAGTCTCTCTGCCTGGACAGTTCTTATATGACTTTTGACCACCATGCTCTGTTTCTGATTTCCTTCTGTTTCCTGTTTTCTTCTACACTAGACACAATGTACTAGATTAAGTTATTAGGTATCCACTTACTGAATCCTATTTTATTCCTACTTTCTCACTGTAAAAACACAAAATGACCAGAAGAAAATATCTACCCAAGTGAGCCAGATCTGTATATATGGTCTCTGAAATTTCTCTCAGGGGTGAATCATAAAATATAATGTTTATATAATTACCTGCTCAGCTTTCAGAAAGCAAAATCTTATTGTAAGATCTTTACTGTACTACAGAATGGAACATTTCCTTACCTCTGTTATTGCTCTTAATACCACTAAATGTGCTAAATTTACTGTGCACATGAGATGCAAGTCTTGTAATGTCATGCATTCACCTGGAAATTTAAAAATTATTCATTATGGGAATTTTTGATGATAACTTTCCTGAGAGCAAACTAAACACCTGAGAACAAATCATAACACATGATTTTTTCTGTTTTAAATTCTGCTTCAATTTTTAAAAATGCACGAGACTCTCTTTGGAATTAGACCCTTTCTGCAACTACAGGTCCCTTATTTTCAGGCTAAACTTTAAACACATAAATACACATCAACCCCTTCTTCTTTAAAGCCCTCTGCCACTTTGATCTCTTAATTAACTATGCAGTTACTTTTTGAGTGACAGCTATGCAAATTTCAGTGTAGATTAAAAACATATAAATATAAATAATCATAAATATATAAATAATAATTTTTATCACTATCAAGGTTTTAATTTATCAAGTCCAATTAAATATCGAATCCTTTACCTTGGACCTTAAAATATGAAGACTTGCTCAACCACTGAATCACTGAATCTTTCCCTTTTTTTTTTAACTTTCTTTTTCTCTGCTATTCTTCATCTGTTGTTTTCCCCCATTTATCTTTTGGTGTGTATTTCACTTCTTGTACTTATTCTCTCTGCATTTCTTTTCTCTCCATTCTTTCTGCCCTTCTTACCTCTCTCTCTCTCTCTCTCTCTCTCTCTCACACACACACACACACACACACACACACACACACATTCCCTACTCAAAGGGTGTTTAAGATTGAGCAGCAGATGAGAGAAAAATGGCACCTAACTAGTGGTCAGGAATACAAAATTTGCTAATATAGATGAATGGCAGAAAGTTCATGACGAGCATGAACTTGTGGGACTTCCTGGCACCACAGTAGCCTCTTCCTGCATCAGTGGACATAGTCTGCCTTGCCCTCTCTCCATAGGCAGGCCTGTGCACTCCCAGGCTCTGGGCTCCTCCGCACCAATATATTTCATCCCATCTCTTTGTTCCCAGTCATGGCTTCAGCTCTGCATCCAGCTTTTCACTATGATCATTCTATGATGTGTCTATTCTAGTATTTTAACAAATAAACTGCTGGCCTCTTAAACCTGAAAGTCTTTCAGCTATATTTTTCAGTGTTTACTTTCAATCCTCTTTCTTATATCCTTTATCTAATTTGTCAGGAAATTGTTAGCTTCATCGAAGCTCCCATTACTTATCACCTATGCATTTTCATCACCCTAAAACCAGCTAACCTATCAAGCTGCCCCAGCAAGTCTGAAGTAGACTCCTCCTGGAGCATTTGATTAGCCACCTACCAAATCCATTGCCTACTTCCTTTTGATCTATTATCAACAAAGGAGCAAATGTTATTTTTTTTTCAAAACTCTACACAAATCATACTGCAGTTCTGAAACAAATCTACATGACTCTATGACACATACAGAATAAAACCCAGTCATTGCAGCAGCCGATGTGACCCTGCCACTCCTGAAGTCTCTGCTGCTCTCCTCTTCCTCTTCCCCTTTTGCTCACACACCTTGCTCATCTGCTTTTGTCCTTCCTGAAACATTCCAAAGGACCTTGTGATGGTTTAAATATGTCACCCAAAAGCTGTATGAGACAATGCAAGAAGTCAGAAGTGAAGTGATGGGGTAAGGAGAGTCTTAACGTAGTCAGTGCATTATCCCCTGATAGAGATTAACTGAGTGTTAACTTAAGGCGGGTAGGGAGTGGCTGGAGGAGGTGGGCCATTAGGGGTGTGCCTTCGGGGTATATATTTTGTCCATTTTGAGCAGAGCTCTTTCTCCTCTGCCTCTTTGTGGCCATGTCCCAAGATGCTTTCCTGTGACACACTCCTCTGCCATGATGTGTTTCCTCACCTCCAGCCATGGGGAATGGAGCCTCTCTTCTTTTGACTGAGACCTCTGCAATTGTGAGCCCCCAAATAAACTTCTCTTCCTCTCAAGTTGTTCTTGTTGGGTCTTTTAGTCACAGAAGAAAAAAAAAAATCTGACTAAAACAGATCTCCTCCCTTGGGGTATTCTTCATTGTTTCTCCCTCATGCATCTTCCTGGCCTGCTCCTCACTTCCATGGTCCTTGACTCTAAGATCATCTTTTTAATGATATCTCTCAGGAGCATGCATTTAAATTGTACACCCACGTTGCAAATGGGTGCAGCCACTCTGGAAAGCAGTACGGAGGTTCCTTAGAAAACTTGGAATGGAATCACCATTTGACCCAGCTATCCCACTCCTTGGCCTATACCCAAAGGACTTAAAATCTGCATATTATAGTAATGCAGCCACATCAATGTTTAGAGCAGCCCAATTCACTATAGCGATATTGTGAAACCAACCTAGATGCCCTTCAATAGATGAATGGATAAAGAAACTGTATTATTTATATACAATGGAATATTATTCAGCCATAAAGAATAATAAAATTATGACATTTGCAGGTAAATGGATGGAGTTGGAGATTATCATATTAAGTGAGATAAGCCAATCCCAAAAAACCAAAGGCCAAATGATTTCTCTGATAAGTAGCTGATGGCACATAATAGGGGGGAAGTAGGGGAAGAATGGAGGAAGGATGGATTGTATAGAGGAAAGTAAGGGGTTGGGGGTGGGGAAGGAAAGATAATAGAATGTGACAAGCATCATTATACTATGTATATGTATGATATGCAAATGGTGTGATTCTACTTTGTACACAACCAGAAAAATGATAGTTGTACTCCATTTGTGTACATTGAACCAAAAATAAATAAATTAAAAAAAAATTGTACACACACAATTAATCTGACACTTCTACTCCTTGATTTTTCTCCACAACAGGTTATTAATAATAACACAATAATAATTGTAATAATAGCATAATAATAGTGTCACTGTTTGACATGCCATATATTAACCATTTCTCTTATCTCCAGTAAAGTGTAAGATCTACTAAAATAGTTATCTTTATTTGTGGTTTATTTTACTTTGTTTTGTGTGTTTTTGTTTACTTCCATACCCATTGACCTTAGGAGAGTTCCTAACATTAGTAGGCAATAAATATATGTTGAATAGAATAATGATTTTCAAAAAATATTGTGAGAGAGATTCCCAAGAAAAAACTCATTCTGCTAATATGTCAAAATAAATTTGACTTAATTTGTTAAGCTGAGCTTATATTGTTTAACACAGCTTCCTGTATAACTCAGAGATATGTATTATCTTTGAGTGTCTTCAGTCTGAAACACCTTCTACCTCACCTTGTTCATTTCAACTTAATTTATTCAGGTTAGTCTTACCTCTTAAGTTTTATCTTCTCATTCTATGTGACCACAAGTAGAAAGGAATTCTCTTCTCTTTTTTGATTTCTTAACACTAATAGAGTGCTACATTCATGGTAGATTCTCATTAAATGTGTGGTTATTAATTGATGACTTGGTTATTCCTAAAATGCATAATATTTCACCCAATCCTTAGCAAGCCATATCACACGACTTCCTCAATAGAATCAGCTTCAGAAAAATTCTTTGGTAATTGGAGGAATAAAATTCATTGAAAGGAACCCACACCTAATAGAAAATGTCAATTGCTGAAAGAATGGCTGACATACAATAATTTGAATTGCAGAGTCTTTCTTCATTCCTGTTTACAACTAACTCTCTTTACTCCATTAAGGTTTTGATTTGACTGACATTTCTACTGTGGCATTTGAGAGATGGTGTCGAGTTTTCACAAATTCCCTTTGGAAGTTTCTCCTTTGCCCCCAGAATCTTCCATTACACAACAAATGGAGACTAGAATGCTATGGATCTTGTGAAACACATTAATTTAGGGCTAAAGCTAAAAAGAAAACCATCTATTATCTAATGTAAACAAATGCAAAACACAAATGTACAAATGGAAGCTTGTGAGTAGATAGCAAAATGTAGAAAGAAAATAATTTGCTTCCAACTCTAAAACACACACACACACACACACACACACACACATACACACAAGAAATAGTTTATCTTTGCAGAACATAATATCCAGGGTCACATTGATTTTCCAATACTTGCCAATCCCATCACTGAGTTGTCATTTGCCGTAATGTGTATGAAAATAGCATTACCTTGATTGTGTTTGTGTTTAGTATTATGTATAGAAACTGCATTTACATATAATGAAAGGTTGATACAACTAATTTGTCAGACAAATAATAATAATAATCAGATTCTTTACATAAAGGCTTTATGTCTTTCCTTGCTTCTTAAAGATTATTAAAAGAATGACTACAATAAAATCTAAAGCAAGATTCTCATTTGGAAATAAAATTGTATCATAAATGTTGTGTAATAATAAGCAGATTACAGTTATAGTTTTGTTTTACGGGGTATATGCCTGAATTTAATACAATGCTACTGAGAAAGAATTCACAAAAAGGGATCTAAAGGTAAATGATCTAATTGTGGAAGCAGAGTTAATTTTATAGTACAGCTACAACAAAATTTGATGGTAATCAAAAATATGAAAATGGAAACATGGTGAAGCTAATAAAAGGTAGCAAGCATAGTTGTGTAGGTAATTTTCTTGGGTGGCATTAAAATGAAAAGCAAAGCAAATGAAATAAAAAATCTATTCATGTGCCTTATGGAATCGTAAATTGCAATGACATTACAATGAAAACAACATGATTTGCCCAGTCAAAGCCAATTATGTTAAAGGAAAGAGAGCGAGACAAAAAGCAATGGACATTGTGAGTACTGTCAGTCCACATCTTCATCTCCTTGGCAGTTAAGTTAATCTATTCTTTTACATAATTCTTCATAAAAATGCTCTGGCTAAGGACATAGGACTGTGAGTTCAAAACTATTAAAAAAATTGTTCTCAGGGACTCTTTCAGAGGTTATTTGTCTTTTGCATTTTTATTTGCCTGTTATTTTTTATTACCATGCACAGTTTTAATATAGATACACTATTTTATCTGACAATTATTAAGTTATTTTCTCCCATTTGGTCTCAAATATATAGCTAGTAAATATGATTTAATCTTCCTAGCAAATTTATTGCTTAATAAATGTCCTAAAACTCACACCAAATAAGAATAATAATCATAGTGTCAAGGGCATTGAGCTAGAAATTATGAGACCTGGGTTCTAGTTGTATGAAGTTTGACAATAAAGAGTTGTGTGATCCTGTTCAAGTAATTTCAATTGTCCTGAATTCCATTGAATTTAATGAACTTATGAATTGAATTATTGAACCAACCAAATTATCTTCAAGAGTTTTATGAGTCACAAGCATCCCATGAGGGTGTACTTAAACAGCCTTTACAACCACCAAAGATGTTTTATTTTCATGATGCAATTTGGTCCTCAAAACAATTCCATTTATTAGATGGAAAAATTACTAAATGACTTATTTAAGGTAGAAGACACATGGTGAATAGGGTCAGTTAATGGATGTCATTATATATATAAAATCTTTACTGAATGTCTCCAGTGCTTGTCTTTAGATAATAGGTATCTCCCCAAAGCTCTAGTGCGAGACAATGCAAGAAAGTTTAGAGAATAAATGACTGGGTTATAAGAGTTTTAACCTAATCAGTGCATTAATGCCCTGATAAGAATTAACTTGATGATAACTGTGGGCAGGTAGGGTGTGGATGGAGGTGGTAGATCACTGGGGGCATGTCTTTGGGTTTACATTTTGTCCGGTGAGGAGTGCTCCCTCTCTTTGCTTCCTGATCTTGTCCTGGGCTGCTGCCCTCCACCACACTCTTCCACCATGATGTTCTGCTTCACCTTGGGCCCCAAGGAATGGAGTTGGCCATCAATGGACTGTCCCTAAATAAACTTTTCCTTCCCTAATTGTTCCTGTCAGGTCTTTTAGTCACAGCAGTACAAAAGCTGACAAAAACAGCTTGTTTACAGGAATACTGTGTGGAATAAAAATGATATGGTATAGTCAGCCCTCTACATCTGGGTTCTATATTGAAGATTCTATCAATCACTGAAGGAAACTCTGAAAAAAAATCACATCTGTAATAAACATGGACAGACTATTTGGGTGTCACTATTCCCTAAACAGTACAGTGTATCAATTATTTACATAGTATTTACATTATATTAGGTATCATAAGTAATCTAGACATGTTTTAATGTGCATGGGAGGATGCATATGTGTTATATGCAAGTACTATACTGTTTTATATAAGAGATTTGAGCCTCCTGGCAGTTTGGTATCTCAGAGTGTCCTAGAATCAGTCCCTCACAGATATAAAGGAACTACTGTATCTCCAACACAAAGTTTCCAATTTAGTGTGAAAGAAGAACTTTGATCGAGATCTGCCCTTTCCACACAGAAACATGCTAAGACATTCCCAATAATTATCCTTTAAATACAATCTCAGAAAACTAAATTAAATAACCATAATAATCATAAAAATTTAATTAACAAGACAGACACCTCTGAAATATGAAAAAAATTTAATTACCCCAGATTAATTGTAAACTACCTTCCATTTCCACTCCACTTTCTAACATAGAGATTACTAACAGGGCCTTTTGGAAACATTAGTTTAATTGAGGTCTTAGTAACTAAGGAGTGTTTACATAAGAGAATAAAGAACACTAAGATATCAAAGCTGGGTTTGGGCTCTATTGAGAATAGGTAATGGGCTATCTTTGTATGAGCTGTCCTTCCCTTTTGCAAAGAATAATTTTGAAATCCCTACCAAACCAGAGTTCTGTCATTCATTACTCATCATGCTATTCAAAGAGGAAAATAAACCTGAAAGCATATTTTTTTGTTGTTGTTCAGGGAATAAAAAACATTGTTCTCTTTTCTGCACAGCCCTCTGTCTCTGACCCAGTAAATCTAATTAGACAGATTCTCCATCCATGTGCTGTTCTTAAACAAAATCCCCTTTTCTCTCTTAATTGTTCTTTGTTTGTTAAAATAGAAAATATGCTGCTTTAAAAAAATTCCTTGTTTCTTTAACATGTCCACCATTGTTTTAAATGGAAACATCGTCCACTCCAGAAGGGAAGCATTATGATTAACAGTTGCAAGAAAAACAAATAGCCAGAAGGTCAAAAATATGGAAACCCTGTACACATAAGTGCCACAACAAAACACAATGAAAAGTATTTATAACACGTAACAGCTCTTCGCACTTCAATACCCACTGTTTTCTGAAAGTTGTAGCAATTTTCACAACCAGAAAAAAAAAAGGAACATTGTATATTTCTAGTCACTAACATGTGTGGCCGTCCTTGTTTGTCTAGTAGTTTTTTATTTTACCACTGATAAAAAGAAAACTAATGAAGAAATTTAGTGAAATAAAACATAATGTCATTTTTTTTCTTCAACTTCCTATTACTTTCAGGTTTCTTCTTCAGATTACGTGTGTATGTCTGTGTTTTGAGAAGGGTGAGTAAGATTAATAGATGTATAGGAATCAGGTGTTACAAAAGAATTAGAGAGGCAATAAAAGGAACGTATCAGGATTTATCACTAATTGAGCATTGGAAGACAAGAGTAAAGAACAAGATACCAGTTTCTGACTTGATAGTAGTATTCAGGTAATCAAACTGATCTACTTTCTATTTACTCTAATATTCAGAATCACACTTACCCCATTTATAAATGAAATTAATAGTACCTCGAAAGCATAATTTTTCAGAGAGTTAAAAACATGTTTAATAAGTTAAATAAATTATTAACATACGATTATATATTTGCATTTTAACTTTTTAATTTAATAAGAAAATCGGTAAACATTAAGTTGAATTTGAAGAATAGACAAATATGGATAATTTGTAAATCTAAATTGAATATTAATAGAAGCAAGCTAATTAATATTCTATAAGGAGATAAAATACAATGTTTAAGGTAATCTTTTGTTTGGAATAAAAAAATCAATTATATCTCTGCTGGACAAAATTAATTTGCATTACTGAGGAAAATAATTATTCACCTGCCTACCAATTATCTATAATTTAACTTCTATCTGTGAAGAGTTGGCAGCATTTAATTCTTTTAACATTTTATGCTTTCTGACTATAAATGATAGAGTTCTAACCCATGCTCATTAAGCTTTCTTAAAACTGTAATATGCTATATGATCTTTGAAAAGGATAAGATAAAGAAAATGACATAATAAAACATTAGAACTGAAGACATAAAATATTGCATCAAAAATGGTATTATAAAATTTAAAGATATATGCAATGAAACTATAAATGATCTGTTAGAAGATTAACACAATAAAATATGACTTAAAAGTGATTTAAAGTGACAAAAATCCATTTGCCTGTCCTCAAAATTAGTAAGGTAAGGGTTAGAATTGATATAGGGGAATAGTCCTGAGATATCACATTCCAACATGAGAAAGATATTAGGACGTAGAGACAGAAGAACTTCAGTTTGAATATGCGTTTATTAAAACCATTGACCAAAGCTGAAGCAAATAAGCTGTGACAATAAGGAAATATTTCTTGAAAGAATGAGGATATGTACGTTAGAAAGTGTTATGCAACTTTGAAATGATTGCAAATACTACATGATTTGCTACATGACTGCCCAGTTTGCTGTGACTGAACCTGAAGTGAACTTCCCCTCTTCTGGATAAAGTGACCACACACCTTATCAGACCCAATCTGCAAACCACTGACTTCAACTAATAAACTTCAAAATACATATCAGCTCCTGAGTTTCACAAACACTAGAGAGCTTCCACTGTGACAGGGCCACACCCTGGTAGCCTTTGAGCTAATCCCTGAAGCCTTGCCTTCTGTGGCCCTGTCCCATCAAGAGATATTGCAAGTTCTCACACATCTGTGCTCTGTTGGTTGAACAATCTTTCCCAGGAGAATTGTTCGTGTGAAGGTCCACCTCAAACTTTATTTACAGAAAAACCTGCTTTCATCCTAACTGGGCAACTAGAATAGCAATTTTAGAACTCACCATGCAGATGACATACCTCATCTGTCAAGGGTATTCCTGTAGGGTTTGTTCTCAGTAATCCCCTTTGCCCTTTACACACTGTGAATCAAAAGAAAACTACAAGTCCCTTGTATGGCAGTAAACCATGTAATCCATGACCTCATACTTTGATCATTTTTTTATTGTGGCTAAACTCAAAGAAGACATATTTAAGAGAGGGAAGAGTCACAAGATCAGGCTTACGGAATAAATCCCTGGAGGGCTTGGTTCACATCAGGAGAGTCAAATAATGACTTCATTTCACTAATATCACTGTCAGTGCTGAATACTCTGTGCCAGATTCCATGCTCTGTAAAGACCTTAGGTATCTGGCAGAAGGAAATTCTTCCCAACGATTTGGCAAAATGGATGCTATTCAGAATTGGAGATTTGGAATCTGGCATTCTTCACTGCTTTTGTCTTCCTTAACCCAAGTGAAAATTCATTAAAAAAAAATAAAGCATTTTCTTTTATCAATTGTCAAGAACTTTTTTGTTGTCATTGCGTCTAGTGTTCACTATGACTCTGTGATTTTACATAATGCATACAAATCTAGCTATGTAAATATTTTACATGTGCACCTTGGGGGGAAAAGCGTGTTGACAGGCACAGAGTGAGGAGATCTATCACTAAGCAGTGCCTTTGGCTGAACGTAACAGAAAAACTGACTAATATTGGCTTGAATGAAAGAGGTCCATTTGTTTGACATAACAAGAGGTCAAAGTACAGAATAATCATCATGGTGCATCTTAATGATGCCACAGCATCTCAATCGTCTACGATCCTGCTTTACCATATGCTGAGCTTAAACTGCAGCTATTTTCCTTAATGTCAAATTATCACTACTACACATAATATATGAAATACTGTGCTTGCATTCTCAGTAGGAGGAAGAAAGAGAAAAGAGAAAAAATGAACCTTGAACAAGAAAACAAACCAATAAAAAAGTTGCCAGAAATCTCCAGCACACTTTTATTCTCATCTTGCCTTAATCACTATACATTATTAGCCAATCATTGCTACAAGTTGCCACAAGTGGAAGTTTGTGTTTCATGGAGGGAACCATTTTCTTCTTCAAGAAAATTTTGTAGGTCTATGCTAACAAGAAAGAATAGTGGAATAGTAACATTGTGTAATGTACTGGCAACAGTGTTTAGCTCTTCAGTCACATAAGCCAAAAGTTGAAAGAGTTGAATCATTATCTTCAAATAAAAAGGATAGTATCATAAATAGAGGGGAATATTTGGATATTCTATAATTTCAAAGAATAATGTTCAGTCATTAAAAAGGACACTATCTTGTCACTTGTAGCAACAGAGATGGACCTGGGGATCATTAAACATTAGGTGAAACAACAAAGGCAAAGAAAGGCAAATTTCACATGAGTGAAATCTAAAGAAGTTTAACCGATTGAACTAGAGACCAAATTTCAGATGCCAAAGATCCAGAATGGGAGGAAAAAAGGGTATGAGAAGAGATTGTTAAGGGTCCAACATCACAGGCAGATAGGTGGAATATATGTGTCTATAAGAGAGTGATTAGACTTAACAGTATTGCAATATATAATTCAAAATAGTTAGAAGAGAGGGCTTTGAATGTTCTTATCACAAAGAAATGATACAGGTTTAATATTATAGATAATCAAAGTGTTCTGAGTTATTCAATACACAAAGTATAACTGTACCCAAAACAACCACCAATCTGTATCCCATAAAGATGTTCAATTATAATGAGTCAATTTTGAAAAGGATAAGTGAACTTCCTTCAATTTACCAAGTGAATATTTTAAATTCATTTTTATAAATAAATTTTATAAATAAATTTTTATAAATATTCTGTCAACTTTATATGATTAGAGCTACTTGGAAAAGGGGAGTTAAAAAATATTTATTGCTTCTTATGTCCCAGCAATCCTGTGGACACTTCATATACTGTATCAAGTGTCTTTGCTTTGCAACAATTGTATAGGCATTGAGGAAGATGGAATATGAGATTCAGAAGATGGTATTATTTGTCTTCAAAGTCTTTCAGACTTTATGACTTTTGATCTTTATCTTTACATGCCCAATATGATGATTATTGAGCAGAAGAAAAGATAGAAATAGCCGAGGAAAAAGGTGTTGATTTATTTATTTGCAAGACTAATGGCTGATTTTGTCACTTGGTGACATATTAACATCTTCAGTGAGCACACTCTTATAAAAGGCAGAGAATAGGTTAGTTTCAATTAGCTAATTTACCGATCAGGAACTAGCTTAAGACCACTTACAAACTTCAACTGTCCATAGGAGAGCAGGCAACTGAATAGTTGAGAACATTGCAATGCTTGCTATCCTGTCATTGATAGTCTAGAAAGACAATAGTAATTTAAGTTGTGTTGTCACTCATTTGCACCTGAGCAAATACATTCATATATCAGACCAATAGTTCCAATAGTTTGTGTCCATCTTTGTAGTTCAAGGAGAAAATGGTTCCTATTCAGCAAAATTCTTTGATCACTCTTGGAAACCATAAATCTGTTACATAGAAATTCAACAAGAGCAACTGCCAAAAAATCTGTGTGTGTGTGTGTGTGTGTGTGTGTGTGTTTGTGGGCATATGAGTGATGCATTGTGTACATAACCCGCATATGTCTCTGAAGCTGTGATGTTTGAGTAACATACAACTTGGCATGTGGAAAATGTACAGAAAAGGTTGAGTACCTTTCTTTAGAATACTAATTACTGATAAAACATGATTATCATTTCCTGGAAGCCATGTTGAAGTTTAGAGTGCCAGATTTAAAACTGGAAAAAAAAAAAAAAAACAGCAAACAAGAAAACAAAAACATTCCCTCTCATTGCATACTACCAAGCAGACATCAAAACTTCAGTAAAAGTTTGCAAGATAATTTGAGTGCAATGCTATGATAAAGATACTCAACAGGACATTATAAGACAAACTGTTTAATATTTTCAAAGAATAAGTTCTTTCAACTTAGTGCTTGTCAAAACTAAATGAAAGCACTCATGTCTAGTATATTTTACAATAATATTAAAGTTTTTGCTTGACAGCTCAAATTTGCTGTGGCTAAGCTATGGAACCCACCTAGGTGCCCTTCAACAGATGAATGGATAAAGAAAATGTGGTATATATACACAATTGAATATTACTCATCCATAGAAAAGAAGGAAATTATGGCATTTGCCAGTAAATGGATAGAACTGGAGACTATCATGCTAAGTGAAATAAGCCAATCCAAAAAATCAAAGACCAAGTGTTATCTCCTATATGTGGATGCTGACTCACAATATGCAGGGAGGAGGGTAGAGGGGAGGTTCACCAGATTGGACAGAAGGGGATGGGAATGGGAAGGAAAATAGAGTGGATGGGACATAATTTTCCTATGTTCATAAATGAACTCACAACCAGTGTAATTCCACATCATGTACAACCACAAGAATGGGAAGTTATACTTGGTGTATGTATGGTATCTCAAAATACATTCTACTGTCATGTACAAATAAAAATTAAAAAAAAAACATTTGGGCCTTTCAAACTTTCCAAATTTTGGACTACAGACTAAGAATACTCAGAAGATAGTTTCTACCTTCATACACTCTTAGTCATAATGCTCATGATGACCTGTGTATTCCTATTGATAATCCCAGCCTCAGAACTGATTTTTCATTTTTAATACCTCATTCACAGACTCAAGGAAAATACATTAGTACTGTCAAGATTTCTTTAGGCTCTGATGTTTTACTTAAACTGAAAGCTATTTCATGGGTGGGTGTTTGTAGAAGACATGAGATTTCTTGATCAAAAATGGAGGAGATTCAGTCCCCACTGGGTTCCATGCTTTTGTGATTCTGTCAAGGTGTATTCTAGTATTGTATCATAACTAACAAGAATAAAAAAGAAAAAGAAATGAAGGAGAATTTATTGCATATTGCAAGAGTAGCCAAAGTAATAGCAATTTTAGTCAAAGAGTGACACAATAAGGACCTAATGATACCTTAATACAAACTGGGTTTCATTAGTAAAAATTAATAATGATCTTAAAGGACTGTGATCTTTTATGATGGGTTTTAAGTATGACTGACTGGTATAATCCAGAGGGAAACAAATTCTTTACTATAAAAATTCTCAGCAAACTATAAAAAGAAATTTCCTATTATGATTCAGATATAAAATGTCCTATCCCCAAAGTTCCTATGTTAATGCAGAAATATTTGGAAGTGAAATAATTGGATTATGAGAGGTGTCACCTAATTAAGTTGTCCTACTTTGAATGGATTAAGTGGATAGTAACTGTAGGTAGATGGGGCATGGCTGGGATATAAGTTACTGGGGTTGTGCTTGGAAAATTTTACCTTCCCAGTTGTCTTTTCCCCACTCCCCATCCTGTGTCCTCTATCTTGTTTTTTGGATGCCACGAGCAGAACAGGGTGCCTCAGCCATACCCTTCCACCATGATGTTCTGCCTCACCTGAGGCCCAGAGCAATAGAGTTGGCTGACAATGGACTGAACCTCTGAAATCATGAGCCAAAATAAACTTTTCCTCCTTTAAGTGGTTCCTATTGAATATTTTGAACAGCAATGAAAATATAACTTACATATTTCCTTATCCTGATAAATGAAAACTTACACCCCTCATTGTATTTAGTAATTAAATGACAAATGTATTTTCCCCAATATCAAAGGCATGGCAGGAGTAATAGAGGTTCTAGTGAGATAACAAGGCAAGAAAAAGAATAACCACCATCATTATTGTGAAAGAAATAAAACTGTCTTCATTGACACTACTTGTCCATGCAGAAAATGCAATGAAATCTACAAGGTAACTACTAGAAATAAATGTTTTAATCATTTGTAGAACACTAGGCAAGTATTTTTAAGTAATTGTAATACTATATACTGGCAACAAACAATTGCCAATTAAAGTTTTGAAAATAGATATGTACAATAGCAAAAAATTAAATACTCAGGTCAATCTGACTAAAGATGTACAAGACCAATACACTCATGGTAAATTGTAAATATTACTGGAAGAAAGTAGAAAAGACATAAATGAATGGAGAAAAAATGGGGGGCTAATAATCTCAGTATCATAAGAAGTAAATTGCCTGCAAATTGATATTATGGAAGCAATTTAGTCTTTTTAAAATTTTTTAATTTGTTCTAATTTGTTATACAATTTAGTCTTAAAATCTCAGCTACCTATTTTTCTGGAAATTTGTAAGTTCATCCTGAAAATCACAAGATACACAAGAGTTAGCATAGTCAAAAAAAATAGAAAAATAAAGTTGGCATGGTATAAATATTACCAGTTCTTAAGATTAATTGAAAAGCCACAATAATCAAGGTAAAGTGGTAATGAACATTAAGATACATAATTAAACTGCTGGAACAGATGGGAGAGACCTGAAATAGACACATGCCTATATATAGGAAATGGATATTTTAATTGTTAATTCTATTTAGTTACACATGACAGCAGAGTGCATTTTGTTTTATTGTACACAAATGGGGTACAAATTGATTTTTGACAAAGGGAAATTCATTGCAAATTCTAATAAATGGTGTGGTATCAAATATTCAAATAAAAAGTGTACTTGATCCATATTTTACTCCATATACAAGAATTAAATCAAGATGTATAATAGGAGAAAATGTCCTATACAACTTCTAGAAAGAACATAGAAGATAATCTTGGGTTTTGGTATTGGGCAAATACTTTTTAGGTACAATCCCAAAAGAAGAATACATAAAAGAATAAAACTGATAAACTGAACTTCACCAGATTTAAAAAAGAAATGTTCTTCTAAAGGCAATGCTAGTAGAATGAAAAGATAGATAACAAAGTGGGAGGAAAGAATTTGCTAAACATTGATTTGATAAAGAACATGTTGTCCCAATTACATAAAGAATGCATTCTGCTGTCATGTGTAGCTAATTAGAATAAATAACAAAATAAAATAAAAGAATTATCAGAAGTTAAAAGTAAGAAATAAAATGAATAAAAAGTAGACAAAACATTTGAACAGTAAGTTCATGCAATTAAATAAATGGGTGGCAAATAAGCATGTAAAAAGAAGTCAAAGTTTATTAATAATTCAGAAAACAAAAATTTAAACTGTAATAAATAGAATCATTTGTCTATCAGAATTACTAAAATTAAAAAGAAAAACCATATCAAGTTTTGGCAAATACACAGAAGAACTGGAATCCTCCTACAGTGATATTGGGAGTGTGAAATGGTACAACCATTTCAGAAAACAATTTAGGAATTTGAAAAAATATTGAGCCTATGCCTTCCAGATAAACAGGGTATTTAACTTCTAGGAATTTACTCATGAGAAAAATAAAACATGTCTATAATAAACTTACATGTGAATATTAAATGTTGCCTTATTTTTAATAGCCCAAATGAATAAATAACTCAAATTTCAAAGTGAATGGACGAACAAATTGTTTCAGATTTATACAACAAAACACTACCAGGCAATAAAAAGGAAAGACGGAACCAGTTTCTTCCTTATGACTCCACTTTGGTTCACTCTTCTTAATAATCTGCTAAGATTTCATTTAGATGCTATCTGAATTGATTTCAAATAGACATTTTTTAACAGACTCATGTTTTCAGCTGAGGCTGTGATAACTCTTATTTTGTTCATTTTGTCACATGGTAACTGTAAGAAAATAATAACTCTAGGAAAGTCACTATTCAGATCAATAGTACACACAATGATGTGGACACTGTTATACTAAAAGCCAAACAAAACCAAGCAGAAAAACAGTAGCCCTCCAAAACTGTCACATAAATAATAGTTTATATGGAGTCACTGAATAAATTCTAAATGTTTAAATTAAGAATTTGAATGGCATTTCATATATGCCCATTAAAATAGGTAAGTAAGTCGATACTTTAAGAAACAGGCTTAAAGTTACTCTGGCCTGTCCAAAGACAGAACTGAAGATGGCAGTGAAGAGCTCCTTCCAGGGCCAGGCATCTGCAAGGGTGCAGGTGCTTTTTGAAGTAATGATCTAACCATCCTGGCACCGTTACAGGAAAAGCGAAATGATTGTCATTCAGTACGGAGGATTCTTCCATGAAGGGTAGGTTAGAATATTGAATATGTGTTTCTAAAGTTGCATCCAACTTTGGAAACTACTTGTCAGTTAAGAAAAAAAAATTGACATTCTTGTATAAACATGGTTGATTCTAAGTTGAATCAATTGTGGATATTCATGGATTAATTTACTGACCTTATGCCAACAGTCTGAAGTCTTCAAATACTTGGCCATATATTTATGTAGTCTATATGGAGATGTTAGGCACTTTAACAGGACAAGTTTTAGGAATATTTCTTAGAGTTCTTTTGCTAACAGTCATCAATTCACACATTAAATGATTAAGGACCAATTTTCCCAAGATTTATTCTCTCTCTCTCTCTCTCTCTATCTCTCTCTCTCTCCCCCGCCCCCTCTCCTTTCTTTTTCTCAGTACTGGGGATTGAATTCAACTCAGGGCTGATTGACCACTGAGTTACATCCCTGACCCTTTTTTATTTTGAGACAGGGTTTCACTAAGTTGCCAGATTGTCCTCAAATTTGTAATCTTCCTGCCTCAGTCTCTTGAGAATCTTTGATGATAAGAATATAGCACTTGCCTGGTTCCCAGACATATGATCTTAACTGTCCCTTCCACACAAATCAATGGTAAGAAATTAGGCTCAGTGGTTGCAATACAACTCAAAAGCAAATGTTTGGTAGAAAAAGTGTGTGTGTGTGTGTGTGTGTGTGTGTGTGTGTGTGTGTGTCTGTCTGTCTGTCTCTTGTGTGTTTATATATTCCTAATATATTTTTATCACTAATAGAGAAAAAAGAAAACTTCAGACTGGGCAAGAGGTAAGTTTGGGCATACATAACATATTGAATTATATGAATATGATGAAGTTACTAGAAACAAACTAGAACTCTGGGTATGATTTGTGAATCTCATTTTGAATCTAAACTTTAAGCTGTTTTGCTTCCTCATTGCCTTTTTTTTCCTCTTTAAATAAAAGGAACATTTGAATGTTTTATGTTCCCTTTATTAGAACTTTAATCTTCCTGATCCTCATGAATCCTAGTTTTGCAGCATGTAATCATTAATAACCATTTTTAAAGTGATATATTCATGATTTTCACAATTTGCTAGTGGGTATGCACGAAGGGAGTAGAAGAAAATAAATTTATTTGGGAAAGCATTTCTATATTTAGCAAATTTTTTGGTAACTCCATTTAGTTGTTTGTAAAGTCGTCCATATGTTGACATTTTAAGTAAAAACATCATTGTATATTGAATCCGCTAAATTCCTTTTGTTTCATTTAGGAACATTATTACAAGGATTATGTCTGCCTGGAACAGGACATATTTGCTATGATTGTAGGATTTCAAGTGACTCTGTTCAACTTTTATAAACTTCCTTCCCAACACACACACACACAGTAAAAGTAAATGATGTAATTATAGTCCATAAATCATGAAAACCATTGATTGAATTTTCCTATTATTCAATTACTTCCAAATTATTAGGCAACTACGAAATATTAATCATCATGCTTCATTTTCCTGGTTGGAGTGTGAATATTCAATGTCAGTCAAACAAGTAGTTGAATAACGGAAATTAAGGGTAAAGAATGAGAAACAGTCCTCAGTCGTCCCTGAGGGTCGCACATGTCAGAGACATTTTCTTCATTGTCAACCCTGCCCCTTTCCATTTTCAGACTTTCCTTCCCTTCAATATCATGGTTTCCAAAGTTATGCTACTATGAGAAATCTCGACTCTGTTCAGACCTATATCTGTGATGTGTTTCTTTTTCCAAGCATCTTAAGTCAGAAAGAAAGAACCAGGAACACACACACACACACACACACACACACACACACACACAGACAGAGAGAGGCAGAGATTCAACTCACAGAAGCAGTTTGCCATGGTTTTCTCCACAGTTAAGTTTTAGAATGTGGAAGAAAACCCCAAATTGTGGTGGATAGAGGACTTGAAAAAGAGGCAAGAGGGAAGTCATGATGTCCCATTTCCTTCTGTGTAAAGTGGCAGAGAGTTCCTCTCTGGAACACAAGGATCACCCAGAGTTACTTCCTGGATTTTTGGTATTTGACAGGAAGTCCCACTTGAGGGCACACTTCTATCTGTGGCATTGAGAAGGTTGTCCACCTGAAGTGTTCCTCCAGGACTACCCTTGGTCCTGTCATGGTTCCTTTGCCTTAATTTCCTGGACATGGTTTACTGAAATCACAGAAGAAAAATACCACAGCTGCTCTTATCCCCAACAGAAATATAATCGACTGCCTGTGTTTGAAATTAAACTACAAATAGCTAATTCTTTAAAAATACAGAAGGAAACAATTAGCAATGATGTCTTAATTTCCAAATACACATTTCAATTGCACTAAATAAAACTTATACTGAGCATCTGATTTTTTAAATTAACATTTATTACACATACTATAACACAGGCTTTTGGAGACTTCAGGTTCAACCATTTGCAAACATAGAATTTTTCCCCTATTTATTCTAAATCTCCATTATATAAAATGCTTTGAAAAAGTCTTATATTTTTGTTAGATTATATGTGTTTTTAGTCCAGAAGAAAGAAGGGTGAACAGATCACAAAAATCAACCAGCAAGATATTAGTAACTTCCATGTCCCTCAAAGGGTCATTATGAAGTCTCTCGTATGCCCTTACTCCATTAGAAAGCCCTAACAAAAACATTTTCATCTCTGTTCTCCAAATCTGATTGGCAGCCATCCTTGAACATTGAGCGATTCTTAAATGTCCAAGATAGCAAACCTATCATTTCACCTGGATGGGAGAGAATTCATCAGAACTTTAATGTATCTTATGCATATATTATTTTCAATTTTTAGGGCCAATTTCCAAGTTTTCTAATGCTTTAATTTTTAAAGGGAGAGAGTTATGGGAAATCTTAAAACTCATAAGGATATATTCCATTGTCATCATCCATCAAATGAAACAAAGTCACAGACAACTAAGAAGCATTTTTTAATCATCCTCATTTCTTGTCTACAATCACAATAACAGTAAGCATTTCTTTTCCAGGAATGCTGCCTGATGATTTAATAGGTTATTCCCAATCATCTCAGCAATAGAGTATTACTGACCTCATGGTAGAGAAAATGAAACAAAGGCTTAGAATTTAAGTGACTTTCCCAAGTCAATACAATGATTAAAAGTGAGAGGGCAGGACAGGAACTGAAGTGCTATGTACTGAAATGCCTTTATGTTTGGAATCCACATCTATATGAAAACTGTTACAAAGGTAACATTAAAATTATTGAAAATGGAATAAACTATTTAATAGCAATGTTGGAGCTAATGGCTACCCATATGTAAAATAATATTACCAGTTCACTAATTAAAATCATAAATTTTTCGTGTACTATGGATTAACATGGGAATTTAAAACATTACATTTTTGAGTAGAAAATATGCAGTAATAGTTACTATACTCTATGAGGAAGGATAGAGGGTTCTTAACTTTTTGAAAAAGATACCACAAAGTATTTCAGAAGCAGATAAAAGATCAATATAATAAAATAAATATTGACATTTATTAATAAAATACTAAAAATGATTGAAGTCTCCTGTAGTTACTCTCAACCTAATTCATTTCTCTTCCCTCCAGAACCTCATGTAAGGTGGTATTTATATTTGTCATGCATTTCCTTTAATTTGTCACATGTTTATAGCCCTACACAAAATATCCTATTGCTTGAGTTTTAAACTAATAAGATTGCGTGAGTGATCTTTCTTTCTTCATTGACAAAATATCTGAAGTAATGCATTTAAAAGGAGAAAAGGTCTATTTTGGCTCACAGTTTCATAGACCTAATTCCTCTGTCCCTTGACCCTGTTGCTTTGGGCCTGTGACAGACAGCACAGTACATCATGGTGGGAGTACAGGGCAAAGCAACCTTTCACCTCAGCATGGTCAGGGAGCAAACAGAGTTAGGAGGTCTTGTGGACAGCGGTGACTCACACACTGGTCTCTGATACCCTCATGTCTGCATGTGTGCTGGGAGCTGCCTGTTCAACAGTGCAGGTTCAGCCCCAGTTCCTATGGTGACACTGGCCATAGGTGATTAAGTGCAAAGGCATGACTCTAACAATTGGAGCCTTAGATTCAGACACCAACTGCCAGGGGCAGAGAATTCTGGGTATAACAAGTTGATCTCTATGTCTTGCAAGTTTCCTTGCATCCTTCAGACTGCCTGCTTTGCTAAAGTTTTCTCACAAATAACCTTGTGATGACAAAACCTATAAAATAAACATGCTGAGCTAGCTCTGATGTCAGTCAACCCTCACCAGGGATTGGGTACCCACCTGGCCCAGCTTTTTTGCTCTGTGTCTGTTTGTCTTCATCCTCTCATCATCCCTTCATCCCATCATCATCCCTCCGGTTTCTGAATTAAAGGTTGTGCTGGTTGTGGCAAGGAGGGGCTTGTGTCCCAATATATCACTCAAAGGCACATCCCCAGTGACCTAACTTCTTTCTGCTGGGCCCCACCTCCTGAAGGTTCAATTCCCTGCCAATAAAACCACAGGCTGGGACCAAGCCCTAAACAATGGGTCTTTAGAAGACATTCAAAATCCAAACTATAGCAGAATTGTTTCATAATGGATTTGATTTTTCTATTTTTTGCTCAACTTGATTTTTTTCTATTCAAAATTATATTTCTGAGATCAATTAATTTTGATATATAAAATTATTTATTTTCACTTTTTGTATGAATGTTGGGGGATTACATGATGCATTTAAACTGTATGTGATATTTTATTTCTTTTTTCTTTTTTTTATCTTTCTTTAAAATTTGTTTATTTGTTTTTTATTTTTACAGACTGCATTTTGATTCTTTGTACACAAATGGGGTACAATTTTTCATTTGTATGGTTGTGCACAATGTAGATTCATACAATTTGTGTAAGCAATATTTTATTTCTTAACAAGTTTTTAAAATAAATATGTCAAGTGTTAAAAATCATTAAATCTAAGAAGTTTGCATTCTGTAATTCATCATATTATACTCTATACTGTGTAAGTTCAATAATTAGAAATACTTATAAGCATCAAGTAATAAGAAATACTTAAGAATTGTTTGTCACTTAGCACACTATTTTATTAAATTTATCACTATATAATAATTAGATGTCCCCAGAATTACTGAGTTTTTGTGACAGCACACACAGTACTTCAAAATGAATATTGCAGCACCATCTGTAATGATATAATCAGCACTAAATAAATGGTATTAAGGAAATACAGAGGTAAAAACATCCAAGAGCCATGGCATTGTGAGTACTAATGATGTCGCTGTCTTTTAATTTAACAGAATATGAAATTATCTAGGAACCATGCATTAACAACAAATTAAACATAGAGATGGCTCTTGTATCTGAAATAAAAGAAATAGTGCCTGCAATAGGAAGACTTTTCACTGACTGAGTAATAAAACAAAATGTAAGTTTTCTTTCCTTTTAAATTACTCCAAATCATGATCCCTAAATCCCTACACCTCATATAGGCCCATGCATTTTTTAATCCCCTTTTAAATGAAAGTGTTCATATGTATACAAGTTCTAAGTTAAAATACTTGCCCAGAGACCCACATACCACAAGAATAGCCAAGGCTATGAAAGTTAGTTCTTGTATTTTATCATATGGCTTGAATGGGAGAAACTATGCAACAATAGTTTTTCAGTTTTTAACTACTATATTTAATATAATATGCTTATATATTAATTTATAATAAATTATAATATGTTATAATAAGTTACAATATGCTTATATATTAAGAACAAATAAAAGACAGATAAAGATATTGATATATATTTCATTTTACAAATTTGCATGTCAATATCTATTTTAAAATTATGTTTTAATATGAAAGTAAGATTTTTCTGGGTATAGATTTGTTGTAGAGTGCTTGCCTAGCATGCACAAGCCCTGAGTTAAATCCTAAGTGCATGCCTTCACACACACACACACACACACACACGCACACAGAAATTAAAATAATGCTTGAAACTCTAAATTCAGGTCAAAGGTGTTCAGAATAATTTTTTGTCCTTATGATGCTGTAAACCAGTTTGAACAACTATTTTAGTTTAATTATTTCCCTCTTAGCTTACAAATCATAGGACAACTTATAAGGGCAAATCACAGTTTATTATGACAACCATCACACTAAACCATCTTGTTAGCACTATGTTGGAGGCTTGATATCATGTGATCTCATCAAGAAATACTGCACAAGTCATCTGGGAAGTTCCAGACTTTCCTATCAGAATGGTCTGACTAGAAGTTACAGAGTTGATTCCATAGACATGAGTTTGAAGCTCAATGGGGTCATTGAGTGGATCCCAAATATGAAATTCCAAAGGGTCTGAGCCTAAGCTTAGAGTCCCTGTCCCCTGACATTGATGACCCAGGCCACTCAGGACACTACAATGGAAATTTGACATTTTCAAGGAAGGTACTTCAAAGTGCATGTGCCCTAAAACATAGAAGCTAGAGAATGTCACTTCTTGTCAAGATCTAAGGGTTCTGCTGCCCATAGTAACTGGGAGAAAGAAAATTGGCCAGCTGAGGTGGTTTCATATCAAAAATGAAGACTAGTGATTACTAAAACGTAAGAACAAAGTAAAGTTTATTTTATGTGAATTCTTTAGGTGCAAAGAACATTTGTGGTGGAACAATTAAAACCAAAGAGGCAATCTATGTTTATATATTTTAAAGGTATAAATGCTCACATATCAGCTATGATCTAAATTTGCACAGCAAGCACACTTGTAGTCATAACACAATGGTCTTCAAACATAACGAAGGCCACCGAAGTTCTTCAGAGGATGCTGTTCTCCCAAGTCAGTTCCTCACACAGCTCATGTTGCATGCTATTAAATCTTATCAGAAACTGGTTTTAATACTTCAATATCCCACGGTGTATAGTTTGATGCCATTTTGTTACTCAGATTCCTACCTTTTAGATCTAGAGTCCAACACAACTTTTTCACTTTTTTTTTTTTTCAATGGGGATTGAACTCAGGGGCACTTGGCCACTGAGCCACATTCCCAGCCCTATTTTGTAGTTTATTTAGAGACAGGGTCTCACTAAGTTGCTTAGCACCTTGCCCTTGCTGAGGCTGGTTTTGAACTTGTGATCCTCCTGCCTCAGCCTCCCGAGCCACTGGGATTACAGGTGTGTGCCACCATGCCCAGCTAACTTCTTCACTTAAGATTTGCTCTCAGTAAAAAAAATCTAAAATCTATATTCTATATATGAGTTTGAACTGTGCCAACATTTTGCAGACATTTACTTGTTGAATTTTGCTGCCAGTTGTGAAATTAAAGTTTTTATTTAATGGACTGAGGATTTTGTGTGTAAGGCAAAAGATAAATGGGACTCTGGGGGTAAATGGAGACCTTGCCATGTCTGCTCAATTCCCACCATATAGGCAGCCTGATGGTCTGCCCAGAGATGATAGAAATAGTTTATAAAATGTTTGCCATTGGGCTTTAACATACAGCTTTCTCTTCTTTCTGTCCCAAGACCCTATTGAAATGGTAGAAAAAAAGATTAAAATTTAGAAATTCAGAATAATAAAGAAAAAAAAAAGACACAGAAGAGGGAACAAGCACACAGAGATTTCATCAGCAAGAGATTTCATCAGCATTTGGAAAATGGAAAGCAGATGGAGGAGTGATAATTGATGAGACAGGACAGAGAGAACCTTAGGCCTTATGTGCTGGCAGAGTAGAATATAGATGGTAAGGCAGCCAACATGCCCTCACAAGCACAGGAGAGGGTAGGACCTTACAGCCGCAGCAGGGGTCTGCAGCGAGACACAGCTCAAAGCTGGTGACGGGTACTAGGAACATAGAATTCTTCATCTCTAATATCATCACTACAACCTTGGGCAATTACAGGAGGAAAATGATTTTCTTCTGGGAAAGAAAGTTGAACGGCTTTTTGTTTTGTTTTGTTGTTGTTGTTGTTGTTGTTTTGTTTTTTAGGAGAAATTAAACATTCTTTAAAAAAAGCATCTGAATTTTGATATTCAGGAATCGCCAATAAAATTATGAGCTTACTTAATGATCACTGTCAAGCAGAGGCACAAATATACACAGTTGCCAATCCACTTTAGGAGCATCACTTTCAAATATCAATTAACAATTGCCTGTAGCCACTTAAGACAATTTTCTCATGTGAACAATAGAGAAAATAAACAGCAAATAGGGAGATAAACAAGATAGTGCACCAAGACTATAACGAATAGCATCTCTGTATCTGCCAGTTATGCCACATATATATATATACGTATGCATATATATGTGAATATATATGTATGTATATATGCATATATATGTATGTGTGTGTATATATATATATGTAAATATATATATATATATATACCAAAAGTGTATATCTATGGATTTATAGATGCCAAACTTGATTCACTAGGATAATTCACGAGTCCACATGAGGATTTATCACAGGAAAAAAGTATAAAACAAAATCAGTAAATGAAAAAAAGTACAAAATCAGTAAATGAAAAAAGCATATGAAGTGAAATCCAAAGGAAACCAGGTAGAAGTTTCTAAGAGTCTTCTCCCAGTGGAATGATACAGGATGTACTTAATTCCCTGAATAATGGGTTGTAATGACCTTATCAATTCTGGGAATGGTGGGAACCCTCTGGAATTCCAGTTCCCCAGATGCCAATCAAGAACCAATTTGACAAACGGGGCTTAATAAAGATAACAGTCCATAATGTTAACACATTTCTGCCAAACATACATAGAAAAAAGAAAGGAGAAAAATTTTAAAAAAGGAAGAAAAGTTTTTCTACAGTTCACTTGTTTGAAAAATAGTGGCTATTTTCTAAGCTTATCACAACTTGAGGAGCTTGAAGTAGCAACATGAAAGATAAAGTGTTGATGTCAGTTATATTACATCCTAGTGTGATAAAATGCATATAACAAAGTGCTAAATAGAAGAAAGGAATAGCATTATAAAAATGTATGGTTGGATAAAGAAGGGGGGGGTGTATAGTGACATTAAACAAAACAGCTAGAATTGACCTTACTTGATTGACTTTATTTGATTGAAGGCTTAAATTGCCACAAAGATAAGACACTAGATTGAACACCAAGGAGAATACTGATGCCCTCAGTCAGAACTTTGCATCAGAGTGCAGGAGACAAAAAATTTAATGAATTTAAAAGAGAATATGATTTTCAGTTAAGATAGACTAAGCATAGTCTACCTTGCTAGTCCCACTGAATGCAACTATAACCTGGGAACGATGTATGGTGTAGCTATTCAGGAACTTTATAAATTAAGTAAATATGAAGAAGCAAATTTGGGGAAAAAAGATGAGAACGGATCTTCTGGTAGCAAACTTACTTTTTTCACCCTCACTATTCCCAGGTCCAGACTCAACACAGCCCAAAACTTGGACGTAGATGAACAAAGACAGTTCCCAAGAAAGACCATTAGTTTTGAATCCAGCAGTGGGAAAGTAGGAATGTGGTCTCCTTACCCCAGAATATGATAAGAGAATTTTTCTCATTTTTATTTTCTCCATTCTCTGGAACTGGCTCCCAAGAAACTCTGTGGAAGCCACTTTAGCAATGATCATCAGGGATGATAAACTGCAGGAGGGTGGAACAAGGAAAACTGAAAATCTCCTGAAATTGCAACTTTCTTTTATTAATGTGGATTTTTTTAAAGAAGGATCATAACATTTATGAGTTTCAAGGTAGTCCTTAGCTTAAAAAATGGAGCTCATGATCTAGTGGAATGCCTTACTTTACAGCTGGCTTGTATAATAGAACTGTCTGCCCAGTCCCTCCTTGGAGCACTTGAAGCCAAGCACAGTGAAGGAGGCATGAAGGTTTTCTCCTTTCTTCCCTCTCTCTCCTTCCCTCCACTTCTGTTTTCCTCTTTTCCATTCATTTTTCTTTTCGATTTCTTCTATTTTTAACACATTTCCTGGTGGCTGGAGTCCTGTCACATCTTCTCAGAACTGATCTCAATTTTAAAACTCTGTACTGCTGCTTCTAGTTTTCTTCTGACATTTGTGTGTGTTTTCCATGATCTCTTGGATTCAAAATGTAAAGACCTCCCATTAGTTTATATTGTCTCCAGAAATATGGAAATAGACACCATAACAGGAAAATATGACATCTCCATAACTGATAATTAAAACAGACCAATAATTAGCTATGAAATCCTAGAATTTCACAGGATCAAGTCAAAGGTACTCTTTTTAAAAACAGAGGGAAGTCAGGGTGAAATTTCTTGTGCAATATCACATGCAACATTTGATCTAAAACTGAGATGTAACCTCAGTTTCCCTCAGTTTAAAGTTTAAAGTTATTTCAACTACATGAATCTTTCTTTCTAAGGTCAGCCAGACTTCAATTAGGAAATGTGGGAAGCTGACCTTCCCTTTTACATATAAAGTCACATTTTGAAACATGATGTTAATCTTAAGTAAATAAGTTGTTTGTTAAACAAATTCTCAATAACATATAATTTCCCCAAATAAATTTAACGGTCTCCAATACCTGCTGAGTGGAGATGAAGTGCTTCATCTTGCTCCTCATGACTGGGATCACAAGCTCTGTTTTTTTTGATGACTGGATATCTTGATTTCTCCATGGCTGACCAACTTCCTGTTTGTTTACCCTTTCATTCTCTTACTCTGCTTATTAGCCTCCTCAAGGTCACCCTCTCAATATGTCGACACTGGTTTCAACCATAAAAGATAATTCTGCTTGTGCCTGAATTGTAAAATGTGTACCATGTTGCCAACATTTGAAAGCCCACACAAAGATTCTTGAAGTCTAATTCATACACATAAATCTACTCTCATAAAATATACCATTTAGTGGTCTTTAAAATATTTACAATATTGTGCAACCATCAGCACTATATAATTGCATTCTTGTCACTCAAAAAAAAAAAAACCCCACAAAAGAAACTGTGACCATTAGTAGTCACTCTCCCGTCTGCTCCCATCTGTTAGCCCCTGGCAACCTCTACTCTACTTTTTGTGTCTATAGATTTGCCTAATCTGTACATATCATAAAAATGGATTTATACCACATGTGCAATTTTAGGTTTGGCATCTTTCAAAAAGAATGGTGTTTTGAAGGTTCATCTATGTTGTAAAATGGTTCTTTTTAATGAGTGAGTAATATTCCATCACATGAATACACCACATTCCTGTCAGTTGTTGATCATTCATGGACATTTGGGTTGTTTCCACTTTGGGGCTATTCATTATTAATATGCTGCTATGAACATTTACATACATTTTCTAAGGTCATATGGTTTCCATTCTCCAGTGTATGTGCCTAGGAGTGGAACTGCTGATTCACATGGTGATTCCATGTTTAAATTCCCTGTTTAAATTTCTTTGTTAAAGTGGCCACAGCATTTTGTTTTTCCCTCAGCAACGTATAAAGAATTCTCTTTCTCCACATCTCTGACAATACTTATTATTGTCCATCTTTTTATTATAGTCATCCTAATGAGAATGCTTTCTTTATTTCAGGAGGACGTACAGTAGACACTCTATGCTATGTTCTAGACCACCTGGCATAGGATACATAATACATATAATTTGATTGAGGAATGAATCAATGAAAAGATGAATAACTGTCATACACGAATAGCCCATGTGCAGTTAAGTTTTCTCCCTGAATATCTTTGGTGATTTTTCTCTTTTATTTACTCTTTTTGGCGATGAAATAAATTGGTATGATTCTTATAAGTAGCGGAGTAAAATTCAAAATATTCACATTAATCTTTGCAGGTATTTCCCATCAGATATCATGGGTTCCCCAAAGAGTCTCAGGCATCAAACTTTTTAATAAGAATTATTTTAATCTGCTTTGATTTCATCTGCTTAGTTTTCCCTTTTCTTCTTTGTCTCTGATTTCAGGCATAATTTTATGTTTTCTCTCAAATCACAAGCTTTTCAGCAGGACATAAAAGAAAGCAAAAGCAGACAAAAAGTGATTTTACCTTCCTTAGGTCCTTGTGAAGCATTAATGTGAGGATGCTCTCAAAACAGAAGAATAACAAGTTCCTTAAATCCCACTGCGGAAATCATAGCACTGAAATACACACGGGGGAATGTTAAATTAGATTCTTCATTTTATGTGGTACCTTCTATATGGAGTATATTATTTGCAGTGTTTCTAATTCTTTTAATAATTATAATAAGTGATTTTTCATGGATTAATGGAGAAGAACAGAAACTCAAGGTGTTTAAGTACCACATCTAAAGTCACACATCTAGCAAGTAACCATGCTCAGGGAGAAATCCACACTGTTTTAGTTCCAGAGGCTGCACTTTTAATTATTTCATTCTATTATGTTGCAATACTCAGGTAATATTATTTCTCAATGTTCTTTCAGTTCTACTATGAAATGATGTTAGAAGATTTTTAAAAGGCTTGCTTTCATTTTATTTATATTTTTAATTTTTAAAATGTTTTTCTGGGATATAATTAGTTTCCTGGCATAGGACAATGTGTTTTAAATAGGGAGGTTAAGAGAGATATGGGTGTCTTTTAATGATGTCCAAATGCCAGGAAGAAGCAGAGAGAGTATAAAGTGTGCAAAAAGCAAGCGGACACCTATTATGTGTACTTCAGATCTGATCTTTTATTTGAGATTCAAGAAAACTGTGAGATGAGCATTGCAATTTATTGCAAGGGAACAGCTCACTAAAAAGAACAAGAACATCTTTATTTATGTCACGATACTCCCATTACTGATCGGAGGCCAAATCCACGCTGACACCTGTAAAAGACAGGAACAATGGACAGACTCACTTATTTTCTTTTGGCTTATGGTTCAACTCCAGGGCTCAGTGTTAGATGTCTTGATCACTGAGTATCAGAATGTGACTGTATTAGTGATCGGTGAAATGCAGTACTTTGAATAAGCAAATTTAGATTCATTATAAATAGTTCGTTATCTATGACCTATAATCAACAAAAACCTTTGTGGGTATAGGAACAATTACTTTCAATGATAAAATGTAAATCTAAACATACCCTATCACTTTCCAACTCTTTCTTCCTTGTTGATGTATTAATTGACATTATAGCTAGAGACAGTATCTATTTAACTCTCATCCAGTTGCCTGTATTTGATTAACATATTTGAATCATGTAGGGTATTTTCAGCCTTTTATACAACTCCACCACATCTATCTAAATGTAATCACTTATCTATTTAGTAAAAAAGTTTAGATGCCTTATAAAAACTTTATTGTTTACATAAGCCAAAACTTTTTGAATCTGTTATGCAAAACCATTAAGTAATTGCACCATTTCTAATATGTTCCAAATCAAACCATACTGAAAACCCTTGCCACATGCCTGTTTTCACAGGGCAAGGTTTTTAGTTAGCTTTTTTTTTTTTAACTTTTTAAAACATCTGTGTTTGTTTATTGGGAGTATAAATATTTAAAGAGAGGGGAAGAAACCTCAAACTATAAGTGAAATCAGCTTTCTCAGCCCCCTGTTGCTTGAAATAAACTTCATGGAACTTTTTAGTGTGAACATGTAAGAACATTGGGCTGAAGTCAACAGAAGAATGAGTCATCTTTTGAGTGTGTTGTTTATATTTCAAAAGTTAATGAAGAAGTGGTTCTCTTCAGAAAGAAATTACATACAGGTTTTATTGGGTAACTAATGTTCTAAAATCCAGGCTGTTCACTTGAAACTCTGCCCCAGTGTTGTTAACCAATCTCCAGAAACAAGATTAATAGATTTAAAAAGATAAATACATCATAAAAACTATTAGAAAACAACATCTCTGAAAGAAACTCTTGGTTAATTTGTTAGAAGTAAGGATGTGTACAAAATTACTGTGCACCAAATCATCATCTTTATTTCCTTCACATTTGCACTGCTTTTCTGTTCTGATGATTATTGTTTGACCATGGTAATTGGTTAAACCATAGCACAATGTGGATGTGGATTTCCATAACACTTGGATGGCTGTTGGCTAACTTTATGAATTTGTTCTAGACATGTATATTATTTCATTTTATTTTATTTTATTTTTATTTGGTACTGGGGATTGAACTCAGGAGCACTTGACCACTGAGCCACATCCCCAGTCCTATTTTGTATTTTTATTTAGAGACAGGGTCTCACTGAGTGGCTTAGTGCCTCACTGTTACTGAGGCTGACTTTAAAATCACCATCCTCCTGTGTCTGCCTCCCACACTGCTGGGATTTTAGGCGTGCGCAACCGCACCTGGCAATAGTTGCATTTTAACTAAGTCTGGGAAAGGTTGCTGAAGCTGGGACTGCTGCTGGGATAGGTCCACCTGTGAGTGGCGTGTTGTCTAAGATGACACATGTGGGCCAGATAGACAGATGGAATGTGCGGGCTGGATCTTTGGATGTATGCCTTATTTATCTTCTTTGGTTCAAATCAAAATTCTTACAAGCTGAAATAATCAAAATCCAGGATGTAGAGCTTTCATAACATATGCAGTCACATTGGTGGACATCATAGGTGTTTCATATCTGTCAAACAAAAGCCAAGCCTAGTCAACACTGGAATGGAAACACAGGGGTGGAAAAACATGCTTCTCCAGGCAAGGAAGACCCAAATAAAGCTCTTTTGCCTTTGACTTTCAGAGTCTTTGCTCCCCTCTGTACTGCCTTCAATGTAATTACAGCTGCATCTGGTACTTTGTATACCTTAAAGAGGTAACTCAACCTTATTATTTTACTCAAGGAAAATGAGGCCTAAAATTTTCACTATTTGCACAAAGTCATGAAGGAAGTTTCTGGCTAAGCTGTGCATATGTCTATATTGTGCATATGTTTTGATTTATTTGTTCTTTTGACTATCAAAAGAGTATTTGTGATGTTAATAGATCCATGAAAGAAAGCATCTCTAAATTAATGGGTGAATTTTAGATTGCTTGAAGCTTACATTTTTTTCCATACACAATATGATAATTTAAAATGTCTTTAATTTTGCCAACATGGTTAACATCGGAAGACAACCTTGAATTCCAAATCTATCTATCATCCACTATGTGACTTAGGGTAAGTTACTTCTGCTCTCTATGCTTCAGTTTCTACTTCTGTAAAACAAAGTGTTTGTAAAAATCAACGTCTACGTTTCTCTCCAGACTGAATAGTTCATGATATAGGTTCTCAGTACGCATTTGGTAGAATGGCAGTTGTTGGGATCTTCTGTTCAATTGAATTAGTTCAAGTGAAGGAAGTATCTGCTGGAACCAAGTATCAACCACAGTTCAATCTGTCCCATTATACATGCAATTAATATTGCATCCGTGATTCCCCTAAGTCCCATGACTAGGATATCTTCAATCACTAACTGACCAACCCTAGATCAGCTGGGCATTCAGAAAGGTCCTATGTCATCTGTTCTGAAGAAATTCAATGACTTAGATTTTCAAAAAGAAAAATGAAATACTATTCAAATTTAACTAAATCTGTATTCATGAAAACTTATATTTGTCACATGTTCATAAAATAATAGGTATGAAAATGAACCTTGCTGTCTTTATAGCAGGAACTTAGGTGGATTATTGCAAAACAACAGTGGAACCCGATGTATAGCCTTCTAAGAAGATTCTTGTTAGTAGTTGCATTCCTTGTTTTAATAAGATGACCACTGCGAAAAATGATCATGCTTGCTGAGTTATTTTACGTTAATCAAATGAGGGTTAGACCAGAAGTCTGAACACTTGCAATAAAACCAAATTATGATACTAAGTAGCTCTTTAAACATTGTCAAGGCATCCAAAGTTCTTGTGTTTAGAAATGTCTATTAAATGGGCATATGACATTAGAAACTTGCCTAAAAATTTTTGTTGAGGATTAAGTGACATTATTAACACTGTTAGGGAGAGTTTAAAGTGGGATATGATGACCTGTCAATGACCTCAAGAATTGACTTTAAAATTCCTTCTTTCATTTAGGGAATTAAAGTGTTTCCTTCTCCAACAGTGTCTATTACTCTTTAGTATAAAAAAACTGAACGCAAACTGACATTCTAGGTATTAATACAATAAGAAGAATGGCAATGTCTATTAGCGTATACTCAAATGGACTCAGGAAAATTTATTATAACAAAAAAACATTCTAAAAACCCAAATGAACTAAAACTATTGCAAACCATTTGTACAATCATTAAGTACAGAAAGCAAATCCAGGCTGACTTCTACATTATTAAGATAAATATAGCCATTCTGGAGATTTCTTATTAAATAAAGGACTTCACATTTGCATAAATGGGAGAAAAGGTCTTTTCTCTTTGTATGGATTTTGATCTGTTGTGGAACATTTATTCCTCTCCATCCATAGTCCTAAGTACCACAAACTCTCTTTGCTAATGATTTCAGCTACAGGCTCAGATTTGTTTAATTCTCCATTTTCCAAATCATTAAAAATAGGTCCCTTTCCTGAAGGTTTTCCAACAAAGAGAAATTCAGTTCTCTTTAATTAAATCCAGTGGCCTGAAACACCAAAGGGAAGATGTAAACTCAGGGGATTCCAACAGGAAGGGGCTGCCTAGATCAAAGGAAATGTTCATGTGGTACCAAGTTCAGAATGTGAGTTAGAAAAATCCCTGGAGAAAATAAAAAGTGTAATGTCCTGCAGCCTTCCATGCTAAATTTGCCTATGCCATTTATGAGATACATGACTCAGTGCAAACTGCGCTTCACTTCTGTGAGCTTAAATGTTCTCACCTATAAAAATGAAATGATAATATCCAACACTTGGATTGTTCTTAGAATTAAACATAGTATGTGGGATGAGAAAAAAGCGAACTTTTGGTCAATGTCTATCAAATGTCTCATCTTCTTCTAGGCTGTTAAAGATGAACCTCAATCTTCACATAAGACTTTGAAATAAATATTACTGTATCCATTTTATGAATAAAGAAAGTAAAGCACCAATTTTTTAAAAAAATAATATAATCATCCAATGTCCAATGTGTCATAGGTAAGTGATGAAACTGAAAACAGTTATTTAAATATATACCTGTTATACGCCATAATACTTGTCACATTAATTCATGTGTTATTGCGCAAGACTTCTGATAAATATTGCTTTTACTCCATTAGAAATTGCTAGAATAAGCTAGAAAAACATCTTCAAAAGTCCTAACTCGCCACCAAGAGTAAGTACCTCAAACCAATAGCATCTAAAGGAAATATCAATCTTATGAGATGTTACATTGCAGTGAAGGGGGAAATAAAGTGGCTTTGAGGCTGAACATCTGACTTTGCATCCTGATTTCACATCAGTTAGATGTATCTCTTTGGACAAGTTATTTAGATTTGCACTCTCCATTTTCTCATCTGTATAATCACAGTTCTAAAAGCCTAACCATGAATTTGTTGCAAAAGTTAAGTGAAAGTAATTGGGTCCAGAAGGTAGGCTAAGCTAATGTCTTTACTTTATCTAAAATCCCATGAAATGGCAGAATAAATACATTTTTAAAAGCTAACAGGAGAAATAAAAGAGTACATCAGAGAGCTGCACATTGAAAATGTCAGAACAGAACTAGCTCATCAGCTCTATGGAGAAATAAGAACAGAAAATATCACTTCTCCAACACCAGCCAGAATGCTGCTGGGGATAAGACAAAAAGAAACATCCTGGAGTAGCCAGAGGGGTTGTAAAAAATGTTAGGGCAAAATAAATACCACCCTGAAAAAGTGTTTTTGGGATACAGCCTAATAGGGTTAAACAATTAAATATAAGGAAGAATAAGACATATTAAATAAAAATATTTTTGGACAAATCAACCTGTAAATCTTACAATGATAGGTAAGTGTGAGACACAATGAAACATATGACATCACATATACCTTGGTGGTGTCTCAAGACCTGGACAAAATCATATCTCATGTGACTGAGTGATGAGAAAAAAAGTAGCCTGCTCCAGAGTTTTCCAGACCCCTTCAAGCTTACACATCTCCTGTTCTCACCTATGCAGAAACTGCTTTGTAAGTATCAAGTATTTTATTTCTTGAGACCTTCCAACGATTGAACACTTAAAATAATTGATAGGTAGGTAGTTACCACAAAACGTATTCTGCTTTTCTTTAGAGACAGATTATACAAGTTAGGTGTGTATACTCCAGGCTCTATTGAAATCAGGTGCAAATCATAAATCTATCAACAATGCTACCCCCAGACAACTCGTATTACAGTTTGGATGTGAGGTGTCTCCTGAAAGCTCACATGTGGGATGATGCAAGAAGGTTTGGATGAGAAATGATTGGGTTATAAGAATCTTAGCCCAATCAATGAATTAATCTGATAGGGAGATTAATTGAAGTGGTATGGTGTGACTAGAAGAGGTGGGAATTGGGGCATGGCCACACTCTTCAGCAATTTTGTTCCTGCCTCTCCTGGAACCCTGAGGAAGGGAGCCAGCTGTCTATAGATTGAGACCTCTGAAACCTTGAGTCCTTAAATAAACTTTTCCTCCGCTATAATTGTTCTGGTTGGGTCTTTTAGTCACAGCAGTGAAAAAGCTGACTAAAACAACTCACAATAACAATGATTGCCAAATATAATTTATCTCTAGTTAGTACATTTTGCAGCTTTGGCCAAGAGTCAATCCTTGGCTACAGTTAGTTCTTATAGAAGCATGAGGTCAATCTTGAGTTGGTGCAATTTACCCATATTTGCGTGCATATTTCTTTAGAAATCATTAAATCAAAATAAAAGTATTATATCTCAAATAGAACTGGCCAAATTTTGAACAGCACAATAGAAAATTATACAAATTATGTTCTTTTATTATAATAACAGAATCAGACAATGGTAGCCCTTTTCAGAGTTGGAATTTTATTTATCTCTATCTTATTTATGTACTTTTAAAAATCTGGTATTGAATGTTATCACAAATTTTAAGGCATATACAAATTATATTACAAAATTAAACAGATTATTTACAAGTTCACCACAAAAACCTTTGATGAAATTTGACCAGCCCATTCATAACAAAAAGTATTTAAGAATAGAGTCAGAAAGTAATTTCCCAATTCTAAGTGTTATCTACTAGATAGCTACAAAATTTATTAGAATGGTAAAAACAAGGAAAGTAAAAATACTACTGTCAGTGCTGTTATTCATTTTTGAGGAAGAAGCTATGCTTGACTGTTATACTAGTTAGAAAATGAGTGGTACAACAATCTTAGAGAGACAAGATTGAATTATGGATTATACAATTGTATATCAATAAAATATCTCATGATAAATGATCAATATAATAAAAATAGCCATATTGACTTGTCTTCTTAATAGTTAATAGATACCAAGGAGTATTCTAAATCTCTAACCATTATACAATCTTCTTTAAAATAGGTCAAAGGAATTATTTCTATTTTGATACACTTTTACTGATGAGGAAATTTGCAATGGCTACTTCACACAAAATAATTTCTGTCTCAATTGTAGATTAGAACAACCGCTATGGAAAACAGTATGGAAATTCCTCAAACGAGTTGGAATGGGACCACTATATGACCCAAATGAGTTGGAATGGGACCACTATATGACCACTCCTGTGTATTTATCCTAAAGAATTAAAGTCATCGAACTAGAGTAATTTGTGCATATCCATATTTTCAACAACATAATTAACAATAGCCAAACTATGGAACAAGTCTAGGTGTCCATCAACCAATGAAGCATGAAGAAAAAGTGGTATACATAAAAAATGGAGTTTAATTCAGACATAAAGAAAAATGAAATTATGTCATTTGCAGGAAAATGAATGGAACTTGAGAACATGATCTTAAGAGAAATAAGCCAAACTCAGAAGATCAAGTGTCACATATTTTCTCTCATATTTGGAAACTAGAGAGGAAAAAGGAAAAGAAAGGTGGAGCTATCTCATGAAAACTGAAGGAAGATCAGTAGAATATAGGAAAGTGACCAGGGGGAGGGAGGAGGGAAGGGAAAGGGGAAATACTGGCAATTATATAGGCCAAATTATATTGTTATATTGTGTGCAACATGAATATTTAATAACAAATCCCACCACTACATGCAACTATAACACACCAACAAAAATGTGTAAAAAATTACTAGTTCCCAAAAAAAGGATTTAAACTAAAGCAGTCTGGGTCCAGAGAATGGATATTTCACCACACTTGGTTTTTCAGTGCACTAGGAATAACCAAATAACCAATATAGTAACAATAGTATGAACTTAATCAAAATAGCAAGAGAAATCACTAAATACTGATAAAAAAAACCTCATAAAATGATATGACCCATTGGAAAATATGCAAGAATATTCCTTGCATAAGAAAATTCTGAAACAGAAGAGAGTCATGAATGATGCACTAGTCTAGTCAATACAGTTATACAAATGAAGCTCTATTTATTAAATTCAGGAAACAGCATGTGTTGATGTAGGAATATGTAAAAGGATCTGCTGAACATTAGAAACTTCAGAAATATAATTATGCAAGTAACATAGGTTTGATAAAAGTAACATTTCACATCAAAAGAAAGAATATATTTGATAGTTCTGGGATAACTAAGTCTTCATTTGTGAAAAATAAATGTTCATACCCCTTCTTCATAGTTCACACAGACATATAAATAACAGGGGGTTTAAACAGCTAAAAATAATTTAAAAACTAGAAGAAAACACACAAGAATATTTTAAAATAAATTTGTATATAGAAAGCTTTCCTGAATAATACGTGAAATCCAGAACCCATAAGGCTAACACATGTAATTATTTTATCATATATATTTAAAATCCTGCATATTCAATCAAACACACCAATAACTAGCTAAAAAATAGAAATAAAAAAATAGGGAAAACTTTGAGGAAAAATTTGAAGTATATAAGAATCAAATAAATGCCTTGAAAACGTGAAAAACTCCTAAAATAAATTGAGTCAAAAAATCACAAATTAGAAATTTACATCAGGAAAAATATAAAAAGTCAATGATGTGCAAAAAAATGAAAAATGTTTACCTTTACTAATAGGGAAAGGTAAATTAATAGTAAATGCTATTTTGTAGGCATTTTTATTACTTTTCTATTGCAGCCAAGATTTTGGTAAAACTGAATGACTTAAAATATACGTACAGAGAATCTAAAACAGAATAGCTGAAAGTTTCTGGCCAAACTTGACAACTTAGTGAGACCCTATCTCAAAATAATGAATAAAATTAAAAAGGGTGGGTATGTAGCTCAGCAGTAGAGTGGTTTCAATGCACAGCTCCACTGGTGGTCAGGGAATTCCACAAATTTGATATGTTATAGTTCTGGATGTCAGAAGTGTTAGACAAGGTCCAGAGGGCTAAAATCAAGGCACAGGTCTCCGTCTGTTTCTGTCGGTTTTCTTGCCTACTTCTAGAGTCTGCCTGCTGCCCTACAATGAGTAGACATAGATTCTTTTAGTTTTCTCCCATCTGAGGTCTCAGTAGGTTGGCTATTTGGGGGTAGGTGGGCTGTATAATATATGTCAGAGTACAACCATATATGTAAGATTATCTCAAAATATAAGGCATTTTTATTACCCCCAATACTGACCACTTCAGACTTCAAACTTCTTTTGTGTTCTATTTAAAACAGTATTTGATTTGTTTTCTAATCTTTTGTGGCTGATTTTAAAAACTCATCTATAAACTTTTAAATGAGAAGATACTTTGCAATTTTTTTTTACCATAATACTAATTAGAGTTCTGAAACTATATAAATACTCTTTAATTTGATAATGACAACTACAGAATATTGAAGTTGGATGTAACCTTAGATATTGTTAGCTCAGTTTTCTCCTTAGGGAGCTGTTAGCATTTTGTGTGGGGGTATTCCTTGGTTATTCAGGAACTTTCCACATTTAATACACTCTTGAATTTCCTTCATTGGAACAGCCAAAATATCCACAGATATTTCCAAGTTTATCTTCCCAAATGAATATTTAAGGAGACTGAGACTTAAGAAGGCAAAGAAATTTGCCAAAATGAAATGTGTAAGTTCAGAGAAAATATTTTTTAAAAAATCGATGAATCCCTCTTCTATGTTCTGTTATTCTATTTCATATAGACTTATTTTCAAAATGCTATCTTTACATCTTCAAATAAATTTCCTTTATTCCAATATAATCAAGTGAACAACTGAACATTCCATTAGCTTCATGGTTCCTTTATTGTTACAGATTTAGTTTAACATTAGAATATACACAGGTAATAATTAAAAAATCAGTTAGTGGATAAAATCATGCTTCATTCTAATTTAACGATTATTCTTTCACTGGTAAAGAACAATATGTGCTGTTAAATCTATCTAATTATGATTTAAAAATAAAACTGTAAAAACAGGTTGGAGAGTATTGATTATAATCTTGACGAGACAATTAATATGAAACTTAAATTTTACCAATAAAATTATCATATGAAGAAAGTTACTTTGCAGTGAGGCAAAAGTATATGTACAATAAAATTTTAGCCAACAATATGTGTTTCTTGCTGACCTAATGACAAAATACTGCATTTTTTTTCCAGATTTGTGTCAGAGCCTGGCACATATCACATAGGTAATAGGAGTCTGAAGTTTAAAGCTATGAAAGATGATAAGAGTCATTCCAGTCATTAATATGCTCCCTGGGCATCCCGAAGTCCTAAAATACACATACCTATGTGCGTGTGCGGAAGAAATCTGTGAGTATGTCCAAGAAAAACAACTGATAGGAAATTGAAAGGACACAGATTGAAAAGCAAAATAAAAGAATCTCTAAGACCTGGGAACAGGCAAGGGAGAAATTTAATTGCATCAAACTGTGAAAGAAACACTACTGCTCCAATAGATGGCTTCAGGACATCTTTCAGTATTATTTGCTTCCTTTGAGTGATCTGTAGGCTAGAAATGAGGAAGGACTGCATAGTCTGGACAGCGGGACCCAAACCATGATCCAGTGCCTTCTCAGAACTAGCTGATCAAAGAACATTTCTGAGTGGTTGTAAAATAATGCGATGCAAAGTACATCTGATGATCAAACCCAGGAAGAACTCAGTTTTGTATCTTGGTGACTATGAAAACTTGAATCCAGGAGACTGAAATCAGAAAATCTGAGGAACTGCTTTAAAGTATAATGAGACTGAACACAGAAGCAGGGCCACTCAATGGAGATCATTTCGACAAACCCATAATAGAACAAAGAGGTCAAAATTGTTGGTTAGATAAAAGAACTAAATAGACTGAGTAGTCGTCAGTGCCTTAGTGCATTCTAACCACTTAATGTTTAATATCAGTGTAATATTTTATTTCCTACTAATTAAACTTCTTAATATAATGTGTTGTAAGAGTGCTTGTCTAATATTTCAGCAGTTGCTGGAAAGTACTAGGAAAGAGGAAATATGCCTCCTGGCAAAAGTCCATGAGAATAATTATCCAAGGAAATTCATGCCACAAATGCTACTAATTAAGGTGTTATCAGCATAGGTGAAAACAAAACTCTTAATTGGCTTTTGTTCAATTTTCAAGCACAAGCTACTGTAATGCAATATTCTGTAGAGGTGTGTTTGCTCTGAGCATTAGCTTTAATTTAAGGTTAGTGTGAGAATATACGCTAAAGAGGTCAGCAGGAAAAATAAATTAAAACACTAATTCCCATAAATTCTGGCAAACAAAATACTGAAAGCTCATCAAAATATTTTCTGAAAGCTTTCCTCCACTTGGCTCCAACAGGTACTCTCATAATTTTGAAATTCCAGTGCAAATAATAATCTTTTGTGCCAATGGGTTTGCTGTGACCTATCGATCCCTTAATATAGCAAATCAGGAAGCCCACAAGATGCTGAATGCTTTTAAATCTTTCTCTATATGACAGACATGTATTAAGAAAGGGGATTCATTTCCCCATCTTTTCAAGGAACACAAGGTCACCAAGCATGAGGCTCCTGAAGACAGAGCAGGTTGAGTTCAGTGCTGACATCACTGGGGAAGGTTCTTGTCACCCACTTTATCTGCTCTTCTATTTGCACAGGGTCCCTTCCTGTGATGGCATGCTGAGGGTCAGTCCAAACTTGTGCTTCCTATAGCTATTGCCAAGGAAATATTGGACATTTGTTGACTTTTTGCCATCTGCCATGCACTCCAAATTGCATAAACTTTTTTAATCATTAGGAGAAAATTTTCAATATATTATTATTCCCTTTTTGCAAGTAAAAAAACCAAAATGGAGAGATAGATAGAAATAATTTGATAAAAGAGTTATTAACAGGCAGATGGCATTCATGTATTCAGTTCTGCTAACTCAAAGTCAGAAATGGAGGCTGTGCTATCCATGTGTACAGCAGCACAATTCCCAATAGCCAACTGTGGAACCAGTCTAGCTGTCTTCAACCAAGGAATGGATGAACAAAATGTGGTATATATTGTATATATTGTACATATTGTGTGTGTGTATATATATATATGTACATATATATATTGCAGTTTAATTCAGCCATAAAGAAAAATACAATTATATCATTTGCAGGAAAATGAATGAAACTTTAGAACATCAAGTTAAGTGAAATAAGCCAAACTCAGAAGGTCAAGGAGTCATGTGTTTTCACTCATATGTGTAAGATCGAGAGGAAAAAGGAAGAGAAAGGGGGATGGTCTCAGGAAAATCAAAGGGAGATCAGTAGAATAGAGGAAAGGAACCAGGGAAAGGAAGGAAGGGAGGGCAAGGGGAAATACTGGGAATGATGTTGGCCAAATTACATCATCATATTGTGTGCATGTATGAAAACATAACTAAAAAAACCCCTCATTATGTACAACTATAATTCACCAATAAAAAATGAGAATTTTTTTTTAAAATGGAAGATTTGTCATTAGACACATTTGGGCATGAATATCTACTCTTCCACCTCTAAAAGACTTTTTTCTGAATAAGAAAAACACCCTGCATACTTACAGTAGATAACAAGATACTTTTGTTACAAGATCAATAGGACAATTAAATTAGATATTTTATGTGAAATTATATAAAATATTTTGTGTAGAAATAGTAGACATTCCATAAATGCTATTTTCATTACAATCATAACTTAGAAGCATCTTATCATCTATCCCTATCTTTGATTTAGTAAAATCCACTTTATGCCAAGTGTGGCTCAAGATTGTTGATGTATAAAACCCATCTTTTAGGGGTAGACAGACTATGGACAAATATCTATAAAAGAACAAACTATTAGATGTGCTTGCTACAGGAGAAGACAGTATGTGAAAGGTTCAAAGGAGGGCATGTGACTATTAAGACACGCCTGTTGGCTGAAGGGAACTTTGTAAAGGAAACTTGGCACTCACTGAAGGTTGGAAATCTTTCCCCATAGTGTTTTCTTGATACTTCTTTCTGACTTTTCACTTGTATTTTGTGGAATGGGAAATCTCCTAACATTCTCATTTATATTTCTTCTTGCATAATCCGTTGTTATCAGTTTGGACATGAGGTGACCCTCAAAAGCTCATGCGTGAGACAACACAGGAAGCTTTGGAGGTGATATGAGAAGATTATGAGAACTATAACATAATCAATGTATAACATAATCAACTAATCCATTTGATGAGTTAATAACTTGAATGGATTGATGTGTGGTCTGTAGGTAGGTAGGATGTGGCTGGAGGAAGAAGACCTTTGGGGATTTGCCTTTGGGATTTGTATTTTGTTCCTGGCAAACAGAACTTTCTCCCTGTTTCTTGGATGCCATGAACTGAGCTGCTTTTCTCCACTACACTATTCTGCCATGAGGTTCTGCCTCATCTGGAGTCTAAGACCTCTGGGGTTGGCTGACCTTGGACTGAACCTCTGAAACCGTTAGCCAAAGTAAACTTTTCTTCCACTAAGTTGTTCTTGTCAGGTCTTTCGGTCATGGAGATGAAAAGCTAGCTGACACGTGTGCCTTTTTTTTCTGGCTACTTTTAAGATTTTTGCCTTCACTTTTTTAAAAGAAATTTGATTGCGATATACGTTACTATAATTTTCTTCCAATTTCTTGCTCTTGAGGCTGTTGAGCTTTTTGACTCTGTAGGTGTGTAATTTTCATTAACTTTAGAAAATGTGTAATCTCTATTCCTTATTTTTTTCTGTTATTTCTCTTATCCTCTTTTGGTAACTCAAGGTACATATATATTGGACTACCTGATGCTATACTAGTGCATGTTAATACTTGGGTTTATTTTATTGTTGCTCAGTTTTTGTTGTTTTGTTATTTTGCATAGGTACTATTGCTATGATTTCAAGTGCAATAACTTGCTCTTATGAACTAGTTTGTTGTCAAGGACCTTCAGTATATATTTTGAAAATTGACATGTAGATTTTCTCTCTAGAAACCAATTTGGATATTTTTCTCTCCCTTCAGTCTATTTAACATATTTAATCTTTTCTTTCTTGAACATGTCCACTACAATAGTTTTAGCAGTTTTAATATCCATGTGCACTAATTCTATTATGAATATTACTTCTGGATTCATTTCTATTGATTATTTTCCAGTTCTTTTTGTATCATTGTTTTATTTCTTCACATGCCTGATAATTTCTAATTACCAGATATCAGGAATTTTGACTTTTACATTGTTTAGTTCTGGAAAAATATTATTCAGCTTTGTTCTAGGATTTAATTATGTTACTTAAAAATCTTTGGATCATCTTGATACTTACTGTGTTCTTTATGAGGCTGATTTGGAAGTGAGTACTCTATCCAATATCCAGTGAATTACGAAGTTTTTACTCTGGCTTGTGGTAACACAAGCAATTATTGGTCTTATGAGAACTCAAATAATACTTCTTTGTGCTCATTTTTGATGACATGACTCTTCTCCCTGAGCCTAGTTGGTTGGAGACTCAGGATGCTCTCCAACTCTCCAGAACTGCCTTTGTGTGCAGTTCGTGTCTCCCTGACCCTCTTCCTAGTGAACTCAGGCTATCTCAGTCTGCCTAAATTCTGTTTTGTGTTCTCAACACAGGAAAATTATTATGTTCCATTCTGAGACCGCCTGGATGTGCTGCATGCTGGAAACTCTTTCTGTACAGGAGACTGGGGCAATCATGGGTCTCATTCCATTTTTTCTCATTTTTATCAGAAATCTGTTCTGTGATACAGGTGTGCAATGTCTACAAAAAAAGTGCTTCATATATTTTGCATTGTTCATTAGTTTTAGTCTTTGAGAAGGTAAATCTAGTATCTATTGCTTCATTACCACCAAAAGTAGAAGATTATAAATTCACTTATACCAGTTTTAAGACTCCTTTTAGATATCCAAGTGAGGTGGGGATATCAACTAAACACTTGGATATATGGCACTGGAGTCTGAGGGTGCCATCTATTATATGTCAATACTTAGCATGAATAAGGAAGAGAGGTACAAGAACTGAGTTCTGTACCACTCCAGAGTTTAAAGGTCAGGGAGCAAAAAGGAACTCAGAAAGGGAAAAGAAGAAGGATTCACAAAGTAACAGGAAAACAGGCACATGGGGGTAATTTGACTAAAGGGAAGAAACAATTTTGAGCAGGACAAATTAGGTATTAAAAGCATAAAAATTACTATTGAATTTAGCAGCATGGAGATGATTGGTAATGTCGATTAGGATATTTCTGTAGGTTCCAGGGAGCCCAGAGAATGTCTAGTGGGGTGGATCCCAGAAATAAATGTAAGAAAACCAATATATACAACTCTTTGAAGAGGTTTTACATAAAAAAGAGAAATAAGAAGAAATGTGTTAATTTCCACTTTTAAATTTTGTATTTCTCTTACAATAAAAACTTGGAAGCCTTTATTAATCCTCAAAAACTTACTTGAACTAGGAGTCCTGGAACATACTTATGAAATATTTACCTAAATTAGTCAATATTTAACTAAATTAGAGAATAGATGGCCTGACCATCTATTAGAAACGCTATCTTATCTAAAATAACTTATTTTAGATAACTGAGTCTTTATATATTATCTTGAATTGCTATTAATTATACTGTGGTGCATTTAATCTTGATCCTATATTATAGGATGCTACTGGCTGAAGGAAGGGGCATGAAGAAAGGCTATGACAGTTTAAAAAATGGGCAATGTTACAATTTGGGATTTTTAAAACAGCTGCTTATAATGCTTTTGACAGCTACACAACTGATGTATAATTTAGATCTACACTTATTTTCTTTAGTTCAAAGAGTATGATTAGGAGAGATTCAAGATGGCGGGCTAGAGGAAGGCAGCATTCCTACTTGCTC
>JAJEJO010005688.1:3716-16847 GCA_020662805.1 Glaucomys volans
AAAGCATTATAAATTATCATTTGACATAGTTATAAAGGCATGGAATATAATTTCTCTTATTCAGTCACCAGTACTCCTGCTACCAGATATCAAGCTACTTTTTATTTTTATTGGTTCTCTTTAAACTAACTTTAGGATTCACTGTGACATAAACACATGGAATATGAGACACTCTACATCAGTCCCAGTGCTTCCCCTTCCCTCCACCCTCCATATTTCTATTCCCTTTCCTCTACTCTATTGATCTTTCTGCTATTCATGTGTAGTTTTTAATTACTGTCTATATATAAAGTTATATTCAAAAATGCACCAGATATAATTTTAGTGGGAAACACAGACAGTGCCAAGAAAGATACACTTCATTTCCTGAGATAATCTGAGTAAGAGAAGCATTTAGTTTGATCCCCCAGGGCAATGCTATAAGTGCAGCCACACAGCTCAGTATGAGGAAGACAATGGGCAGGTATTGAACAGGTGTAAGAACACAGGTCTTGGGGACAGCTTGCAGTCACATGGTGAGTGACCTCCAACCACAGCTTCTGAAGATCCCACTGGAGTGGATTTGTCTTCTCCACAGTTGAGAGCATTCTTACCAGTCAGTAATGTAGGGATTTCTCCACATATCTCAGGATTATATCAAGCAGTCTGTATTCACCATTATCTTGCAAAAATAAAGGTTTATTTTCAATATGTCAAAAATGAAGATTTCTAGAAATGAAACATTAAGCTTTGATTTTTCCACAGATGAAGATCAGTGTGGCCAGTGACCCCCAAACAAGTACCCTAGCAGTGAGATGAATACTGCCTCCACAAGATTGTGACCTTCGTGGCCTTTGACAATGCTCTGGGGAAGACCCTGGGATGCACAACTCTCTGTTTCTCTGTCCTCACAGCTGCTGTTCTTGGGGTATTTGTGAGGCAGAGGGACACTCCCATAATCAAAGCCAAAAACCAGGCTATCAGCTACATCCTGCTCATCTCCCTCCTCCCATGATTCCTCTGCTCTCTGCTCTTCATTGGCCATCCCAACATGGTCACCTACATCCTCCAGCAGACCACATTTGGACTGGAGTTCACTGTGGCAGTTTCCACTGTCTTGGCAAAAACTGTCACTGTGATTCTGGCCTTCAAGGTCACTGCTCCAGGCAGAAGGATGAGGCACTTGCTCATGTCAGGGGCACCTAACTTCATCATTCCCAGCTGCTCCCTGATCCAACTGACTCTATGGAGTCTGGCTGGGGACCTCTCCTCCCTTTGTGGACACAGACCTACACTCTGAACATGGCCACATCATCATCACATGCAACAAGGGCTCAGTCACTGCCTTCTACTCTGTTGTGGGATACCTGGGCTCTCTGGTCCTAGGGACCTTCACAGTGGCCTTCCTGGCCAGGAACCTGCCTGACACCTTCAATGAAGTCAAGTTCCTGACCTTCACCATGCTGGTGTTCAAGTTCCTGACCTTAAGCATGCTGGTGTTCTGCAGTGTCCAGTTCACCTTCCTCCCTGTGTACCACAGCACCAAGGGCAAGGTTATGGTGACCATGGAGGTCTTCTCCATCCTGGTCTCCAGTGATGGGCTCCTGGGCTACATCTTTGCCCCAAAACTACATTATTCTCATAAGACATGAAAAGAACTCTCTGAAAGATTTAAAAGTATACAAGAATTTCTAGGGGAGGTCAAACCTGGCAACCAATCGCAACACCTCACAGCCTGGAATCACAGCAGTGTGGGAACTGCAGACCAAGTGGAGGATGTCAGGGGGATAAACTAAAATATGTCCTGGACAGTCTCAGAATGGGAGGATCTCTGAAACTCTAGTAAGTAGAGGGGAAAACAGGCAGGAATTCCTTAGGCCTGAACACTGACATAGTGGATCTCGAAGAAAAGGTAACAGGTTGAGAAAGAAAGAAAGAGAAGCTTTCCACACAAGCTTACTTCTGTGACAACAGTAGAATCAAAAGCCAGGCCATGTTAACCCAGGACAGGAGCTCAAAGCACTGAGGGCAGCAGAAGTGAACACGTTCACTCAAACTGCTTGTGCAAATTGCGCCTGCCAGCTGTCTTGTAGAAGCCCCTCCTCAGCCTGCCTCATGGCAGCAGTTGAATCTGTGGCACTTCTACCCATCAACAGACAGCAGCAAGTATGTCCTATGGAATGTCTTGAAATAAACAGTCCCTGGATTCCCCTGTAGAGAGATTGGTGCTAGTTGAAATCTCAGAAACCCCTTCTCCCCACAACTGACAAGGGCAGCAGGACAAAGCCAATCTGGGAGCAAGACACTCTCAGGGGCTGTGGCACCAGGAAAGCAGCAAGTTCCCCAGCTGTGGACCACAGCCAGCAGAAACACCCAAACACGCACTGGTCCTCACAGGGGTTAGCATCACAGAGGCCACCAGAGGCAGGCAGACACAGGCCTCTGACTGCCAACTGCACTTTTTCCCTGGTGTGATTGGACTATGAAGGTCTCTTGTGTCTCACCAAGGTTTCTTAAAAATCTCAATTTTGGTTTCTTTCTCAGGCAATCCATTGACTTCTTTTTGTTTGACATTGGTGGAGCATTACTGTGTTCTTTGGTGGCCTCATGTCACCTTGGTTTTTATGTTTTGTGATCCTATATTAATTTTGGTGCATCTGTGGATCATTTGATCAGTTTGGATTGCTGATGTTATTTCCTGAGGACATGACTCCTGTTCCTTCACTATTCCTAAGCAGCCTCACACCAACAGCTCTCCAGGGAGTTGCCAGTCCTTTGGTAATGGACTGTGGCTGCATCGTTGGTCCCACTTGTTCTGAGGCTCCAGGTTTGTGGACACAGCAACCACTAGTTCTTCCATTGCTCTACCCTGCAGATGGCAATTATAGGTCTACCCAGCTTCTGGTCATGGAAACCAACCTAATAAATGCTCTTTTCATAATTAAACCTACCTACTTATCCTGTTGGCTCTGTTGCTCTGGAGAACCCTGACTAATACCAATTTTTCAACCAGGAGAAATGTTGTTCCTATGACTAACCTGACCTTGTGGTTCAGAAACATTTGAGCGAGATTGCAAGGAGGAAATTTTGAACAGTTTAGAGATCCAACCTGGCAAGGCTTTAGAATGTTGTAAGCAGAGTTTAATGAAAAATTCTGGTAGAAGTCTATTAGGACAGACTGATAGAAATGCACTCAGTAAGACTGGACTCATGAGGTTTCAGAGAAGGAAGCCTCTTAGAAATTACACTAGAGGATATTCATGTTATGTCCTCAGAAACAAATTATCTTTAATTTCTCATATCCTGGTATTTTCTGTAAAGCTGAATTTAAAGGTGTAGGCCTAATTAATCTGTCAAGGAAACACAGCATTCAGGGGATGACATGGACATTGATAGCAACATCCAACCAAGTTTACTGTGAATTCAGGAATAGCAAGCAGAGCAGAAAACATGAAAAACTGCAGTTTGGACAGAAAACTGAGTAAAACTGGAGCTAAGAAAGTTATGATTGTTAAAGTCATTATAGCCACTGAAGATATGCTAAGTAGTTAGCAGAGAGACAATAGGAAAGATTTCCTGAGGTCATCTCAGGAATTTACAAGACAATACTCTTCTCAGGATCAAGGATGTAAAACTAAAATTTCCTTCCAGATAGACCATGGGAGCACCCTGCTTACACAAAGAGACTTAGAAAGATTTTCAACCATGCTCACATTTCCAGGCAAACAGAGATTACTGGAAACATGATTCCAGGATGCTTGGCTACTATTCCAGATTATAGTTGACTTTGGTGTCAACCACATGGTGTTGGTTGTAGGAATGTAGAATGCTAGAGTTAGGGCATTATGGGGTCCCCACCTAAGATTTCAAAGGAAGGCCTAGGAGGCCAGGCAAATAGCAGGCTTCCCCTACAGGCTTCCTCTGAGCAAGTGTTGCATGAAGAAGTGAGAAAGAAACCAAAGCTGTCATGAGAACCCCAGGATTAAGACATGCCATTAAAATGTGGTGTCTGCTAGGGAAGCTGCAGGAATCACAAAGAAACAAGCCAAGAGAGAGACCACAAGGGCTGCAACCAGCAAGATTATAGGGGCAGAGCTGCTCGAGCCATTTGAATAGAACATCACAATGACATGTGCCCAAGATTTTGGATGTGGAGTTACAGGGTTTCTTTGCCCCAATGGATCTCAGTCTTGTTTTCGTACCATCCCTTACTTCCATGCCCCTATTTCTCCCTTATAGAATGGAAAGGTATACTCTGTACCATTATATACTGTCTATATGTGACATCGAAGAGATTGCTTTGATCCTCAGGTGAGATTTTGGACTTGGACTTTTGGGCAATACTGGAACTGTGAAGAATATGGGGACTCTGGGAAAAGGTCTAAATGTATTTTGCATTATGAGATGGGCATGAACTTCATGGAGCACAGGGATAGAATGTGGTTTAGACATAAAATGTCACACAAAGGCTTATGTGTGAGTCATAAGAATTTTCAGAGGTGAAACCATTAGATTATGAGATGTATGAAGAAATTACTGGATTAATCCACTGATATGGATTAAATGGGCACTAACAGTAGTCAGATAGGGCATGACTGAAGAAGGTATGTAACATGGGAGCATGTCTTGGATTTTAATTTTTCCTTCTTGAGGCAAGCTCTATCTCTGATTCCTGGTTGCCATATCCTCATGCCTCTGGGGTGGATATTATCAGAACTTAAAGATAAGAAGTGTTGGTTTATATAGAGATAAGCAAATCCTCTTGAACTGCTGAGTGGAATGGCAACTAGTGCATGCTTCATGGTGCTCATAAGCTAGAAATAGAACTCCACCTAACCCAGAAATCCCTCTGTGGCTGTGCAGCCAAGCACAATGCACCAGTGTGTGCAGGACACAAGGGCAGCCCTGTGTTCACTGCAGCAGCATCTCCATATCCATGACAAGGAACCACCCTCAGCATGTCAACTGATGCCTGAACACTGGAAGTGTGGCACACACACAAGTGGCATACTCCTAAGCTTTTGAAAAGAAGGAAATCCCAACACATTTAGCCAACATGGATTAACCTGGAGGGCACTCAGTGAAACAAACCAGGCACAGAAAGACAAGCACTACCTGTCCTCACAGATATGTAGAGAATTGAAAATTCAACTTACAGAAACAGAGAAGGAGATGCTTACCTGAGTCTGGGTGGTGGGTATGGGGGTGGGAAGATTTTTACCAAAAAACACTTTCTGTTAGGGCAGCGATTTCTTTTTTCATGCTTTCGTTAGTGCAATACAGTTCTACAGAATATGGAATATAATTTGTTCCATTTCATACACCTAGCATGGGTTGTTCATTTTACAAATCCAGGAGTCACTACTCCTTGAGTGTCCTATTCCAGGAAAAGGACAGTTAGTTGGCCTAACATGATTATTTTCCTTCTTCCGTGTGTGTGTGTGTGTGTGTGTGTGTGTGTGTGTGTGTTTCTGTAATCAGCTTTCTGTTGCTGTGATAAAACACCTGCGAAAATCAACTTAAGGGAGAAAGGTGAATTTTGGCTTTTTAGCTTGTGGTTTCAGAGGTTTCAGTCTGTGGTGAGTTGGAGTCTTTGCTTTCAGGCCTGCAGTGCGGTGGAGGCATCATGGCAGGAGGGCATGGTGGAGAGAGGATGCTAACTTCATGGCATGAGGGAGAGAGATAGAGAAGAGAGAAAGGGGTACACCTGAGACAATACACAGTCCTCCAGGACCCACTCCCTTCAACTGGGTTCCACCTCCTCCAGCTTCCTTCTTCCTTCCCACCCTTCCTTCATATTAATAAGTGATGATGGAATGCCCTGGTCCATGCCAGATTTTCTGCGGATTGCTGGTTTATTAACGAGAATAACAGAACATTCAAGCTCCAAATTCTCATGCAGCTCACGTGCATCTAAACAACTGAACAAGATAAGTTGTGAGACAACAGCTGCTGTTCAGCAGAGCAGGGCTGCTAGTCAGGAGGGTCTAGGTGGAGATTCTTAGCTCAGAGTGGTCAGGAGTGGCTACTGCATGGAAGGAACATTTGAGCTGAGATTTGAATGGAATGCCGTGTGAGTGGGGAGCTGTGTACATTGAGGGAAAAGGGGTTGCAGATGTCCTGACCAAGGATGGGCTTGCACTGGGTCAACATTTCAGGAACCTTTGTGCAGGTAGAAGGTCTGCAAAGCATGCACCAGGTCCAGGGGAACCTGCAACGCAAGCTGCCCCATCGTCAAATCTTCACCTGAATCTCCCTCCCAACTTCCTCCAACTGTGGATCAGTAGGGACAGGGATAGCATTATGGCCAAGACTCTAAGACAGGTGATCACACCTCCTTCTTGTCTCCACAGCTGCTGCTTCAGCACAAACAGAAGCTTCAGTTAGAGTTATCAGGGGCCAGCGTGCATGATCATAATGGTAAGCAAATTATTTGGTGAGGAATGTTTTTGAGGAGGAGCCAGGAGACCCGGGCAATCGAGAAGTGCCAGGAAAGTGCAAAGCCAAGTTCCTTGCTGCTTCCAGAAGCTTTCTTGTCTTCCTCGAGTCTTGAGATTTCCACGTTAGAGAGTAACTTCTTTGACGTATGACTTTTCCTTGGTGCTGAAATGTAAAAGCCTTTGGAGCAACCACAGACTTATCCATTCTCTGTGCTTCAGGAGGAAGGGCTCTGTCAGGGTCTCCTAGGTACACACAATGAGAAGGAAGGTGGATGGACATTAAGGGCAGTGGTGGTGTCATGGGGCAGGCAGGGAGTGAGTGGAGCTGAGAAATGTTGGGCAGAGGCAAGGGGAGCTGGGGGTGCCAAACCCCGCCTCTGCCTCCACCCAGCCTCCACAGTGTTTCCAGATGACATTTCTTCCGGCTGTCCCTCATGGTGGCTGGATTCCTTGTGTCATTTGTGATTTTTAATTGTGAACTCATTTAATTGTGAACGAAATCTTGGGAGTGCTGGAGAATACATCCCTCCAGGGAGGTTTTGCTCTAATGTCTAGTAGATTTGGGGGGACATGTCCTAGTTTTCTAGGGCTGCAAAACACAGAGCAATATAATTTTATTGTCTCGTGGCTCTGGAGACTTGGAACAGAGCCACATCCCCTGACTGCAGGAGGGGTCCAGTTCCATCCTCTCTCCTCTTCTGTTGGCCTCCTCCTTAGTGTGGGTCGCCAACTTCTCCCTGTATCTCCCACATTGTCTTCTCTCTGTTCATGTTTGTCCCCATTTCCAAATTCCCTCAATGGATAAGGACACAGCTGATGTGTATCAGGACCCACCCCAATGACCTTGTCTTCACTCAATGCCTCCTGTGAGGGCTCTGCCCTCAAATAAGGCTGCATTCTGAGGTTCTGGGAACTAGGGCTTCAGAGATAATTTAACCCAAGGAGAGTGCTAACCACGGGAAACAACTTTAAGTAAACCCTGTGTCTTGGCTTCCCAGGCTTAGATGTTAGTATGAATCTGAACTCATTCATGGGGGTCCAGAGTTATGCCCCACTTCTCTTTCTCTGTCTTGCCTCCCTCCTCCTATCATCTTTTTTATTTTCCCTCTCCTCTGCATTAGATACAAAGGCAACAGAACATGTTGCTTTACTTCCTCTGTTTTCCAGAAATATTTTCGTGCTGACCCTTTCTGTGAGGTGCCCCTGAGGAAGTAAACCGAATCCACAGGAGGACCCTCACTGTGATTCCTTCTGAGATCCTATGGGAGGGCAGCAGGTGCTTCATGCAGCACTGCTTTTGCAATGCCAGGGGGCTGGTGGGGCGTGGAGAGGCTGCAGGCAAAGGCAGGAAGGAAGAAAGGCACTCCCGTGACCTGGGAAGCTGGGGGCAGGCTGATGGGGAGCGGGTGTCCCGAGGGCCTGGAGAGGGGCATTTCTGTCTTTCCTGAATTGGAAGCAGGGGAGCTGTCAGGTATTAAGCCCTGGTGTCCTGGGGCTGGCTTTCTGGATTACCTGTTAGAGACTGTGTCTCAGAGTTCTGGTTCCAGAGATGCTGTCCTCTGACCATTTATGTGCCCATCACTTGAACCCTTCTGCTTGACCTTGTAGATCAACTTCATCCTCCTAACTTGGACGCTGTGCATCCTGAGGCAGAAGCTTTCCAGCATCAACATTGGGGTCTCCACCCTCAGAGACACCAGGTGCAGTTCCTTAACCTCTCTGAAGCCGCTTTGCTCATCTGCAGAATGGGGATGTTAACGTTTCTTGCTTTATGTGACTTATAAAGTATTTACCACGGTTTTAGGAACAGTGAGTGTTTCATAGATTGCAACAATTAATATGTTCTCTGAAATACTCATTTGTGCATATTCATAAGAAACAGATTCAAGTGATGTTATTTTTTATATACTTTCTCATTAACGATGTCCTGGATGCTTTCCCATTTCACTAGAGATTTTTCTGCAATATGTATATTTTCTGCTTGGTGTTTTGGTGTATGTAAGAAGCAGAATTTTTTTAAATTATTCCTTATTCATGGACACAAATTATTTCTGCATTTTTTAGTATTTTAGATGATTCTACCTTGAATGTAAATCTTTGCAGTTGTGGTTTTAAAATCTCAACAGTAAGTGTGAAACTGACTGAATCAGAGTAAATTGAATTGAAATGCTTGAAACACAGGTTGCAGGTCAGCTTCTAGGAAATTCTCGTCCAGTCACATTGGAGCCTGTTTACCTGCAGCATCACCAGCACTGGGGCTTGTGGTCATTTCTGTGTTTTCTGCTGATTTATTAGGTGAAATGTACCATCTCACTATTTGGTCCTGCTTATTATCTACGTTATGATTCATGTTTTCACATTCCTGTGATCATCTGTCTTCCTTGACTTCTTCACTTGGCTAGGTTCATCTCAGATCTGATGACAACCAGACGTTATCTAGTTTTTCTTTTCTTTTTTTCATTACCTAGATTTTCTTGTCAGCAATCTTGGGATGGTTTTAGCCTCTCTCCTTGTCAATGTCTAACTCTTAACCTATTGCAAATGTTTTTGAAAGGCAATACAAAAACAAATAGCATATAACAAAAATTAAACAGTCAACCTCACACAAGATGAAATTCCCCACTTCAACCATTTGAAAGTGTCTTTGGGTATGTTCTGGGTTTGACACCCACCTTGACCGCCTGCTTCCAGGGTATTTTCACAGTCCAACACCCAGGCATCCCCGCCCCCCTTAGCAATTCTTTCATTCCTTGGGAACCTATGGGTCTCCAGGTCTGTCACATGTGAAGTGTCAATGCCAGCCACTCACCCTTCCTCCCCCAAGGCAGAGGCCCTGGGCACCTGCTCTGAAGTTGGCTGTGTTCCCAGGTGCCCAGCTCAGGGCATATGGACACACAGCTGATAGAAGCTCACAGAAATGCACATTTTGTGCTGACCTCAGCTCCAGGCACCTTTTGGGTGTGTCACTCACCTTCCTGCCTGGAGAACAAGACTGCGGTGCAGCTTTGTGTTGTTATCACTTTATCAAAGCCAGGGAACCAAGGCGAGTGAGGTTCAATAACTCACTGAGCCAGTGACAGGATCAATCAGAATAGGAACACAGGCGTCTGATCCAGAGCCTGGATCTTTACCCCAAACACCCTATTACCACTCTTGTCCTATTTTAAGAAATGGCCTTATAATCTGCTGTCTGTACAAGTTTGGGATTCTGGATGCCTTGCATAAATGGAATCGAGTGGCAGAGCCTGGCTTCTCCCATGCAGGGCCCTCGCACCTCCAGCCATGTCTCAGAGCTCCTCCTTATCCCGGTGGAGCACTACTCCACGAATGGAGGTGCCCCTTTTTCAATTCACTCACCTGTTACTGAGCATTTGGTTTGTTCCTCCTGGGGCGGTGAGCATGGGGAATGCCTGTTCAATAGAGTTTCTCTTTTGAGATGGTAAAATCAGCTTGGAGTTAGATGGCGGGAACTTGCATGAAGTTGCCGATGTAACCAATGCCACTAACCTGCACGCTCTAAGTAGCCAGAATGGCGAACTGTGTCTTAGGCGAATTTTCCCTCAATAGAAGAAAAGCTTCATGGCCTCTTTTACTAGGGTCCACAGTTCATTTAATGTGTTCATTCACAATGCAGGTCTTTGGGTCTTTCATAATGCAAATGAAAATTGTTAAATACACACACGCACATCTCAGTACTGTTGAATCTTAGACATACTGCATTTTAACTGCCTCTAGATGTGATTTCTCTATGTCTGCCGTGCCAGCTCTCAGACCCGAATGCTTGCAACTCTCCCCCCAGGGTGCTGACCTTCAAAGCTTTTTACCAGTTCTTCATCTTGGGCTGCTCCTGGGTGTTGGGCTTCTTCCAGATTGGACCTATGGCAAGCATCATGGCGTACCTGTTCACCATCATAAACGCCTGTGGGGTGCGTTCATTTTCATCATCCAGTGTCTGCTCAGCCCCCAGGTAGGTGGCTGCACACCACCTCCACCCCATCTACCCACCAGACCCTGAACCCCCTCACCCACCTACAGGACTCCTATCTCTCTCATCCACCCATGGGACCCCTACCTCCCTCATCCACCCTGCCACCTCTACCCACCAGACCCCCACCTCCACCCCCATCCACCAACTGGACCCTCCACCTCCATTCAAAACCTCCACCCCTGTCCACCTACCTCTGTCCTCCTGCGCCCACCTGTGGCAGAATCCTTTGCTGCATCTGGGGCATCTGTCCTCTTCTGCTGTGTCTCTGTCTCAGGTACGGGAAGAATACAGGAGGTGGCTCACTGGGAGGACCAGGCCCAGCCCCCAGTCCCAGATCTCAGGGATCCTGCTGTCCTCCATGCCCTCCTCATCGAAGAGGGTGAAGGGCTGTGTTCCGCGGCTCTGGTAGAGGAATGCTGTGGCCAGGCAGCCCCAGGAGCTAAGCCTGAGCACCTGTTGGCCAGCAGGGTGAAGCTTGGGGTTGGAGGCCAGGACAGGAGGCCAGGATGGTAGGATGGCCATGTGGGTTTAAATCTGGCTCTGCCGCTCCTCTAAACTTTTCACTTCTCCAGGTCTAGCTACATGTGCTGCCACGTGATAACCTCACTTTCCAAGTTCCAAGGTGGGATCCCTGGAGTAGGACTGAAAGGGAACCCTTCCAACAGAGGGTTCTGGGGCAACTGCAAATCCATAGTAGATCAAGCAACACAAAACCTTGACTTAACTCTCACGTTTTATACAAAAAACAAAACCAAAATCAAACACTCAAAATGAGCCACCAGTGTACATGCAAAAGAGAAAGCTAAAATTTTAGGGGGAAAATAACTAAGAGAAGACCTTCAGTATGTAGAACTCTGCAAGGTGTCCTTGGGCTTGACACCAAAATGTGTTTCATAAATGAGAGATTGATGAAGCAGATGTCAAAATGTAGGACAGACTTCATTTTTCAAATATACGGTTAACTGGATGAAACACAAGTTGCAGGCTGGGAAATATTTGCATCCCATGTAACTAACAGAGATTAGCATCTGGAATATATAAAGAGTTCTCAAGATGCAGTTAAAAATTCAATGTGAAAATGGCAAAGACATGAAAAGACATTTCACTGAAAGGTTATATAGGAGGCAATTGAGTTTGATATACTTAGCCATGTGGGAAGAGGAAGTTAAAGATATATTGAGATGAAACTATGTAACCACCAGAATTAGTAAAATAAAAATAGTGACACCACCAAATGCTGGAAAACATGCAAAGAACCTGTCACTCATATGTTGCCATTTCAACTCCTCCACTGTCTCAGACTCCCTGACCCCATATCCAGCAACCCCCCCAATTCTATTGTTTCCACCTCCTACATACCCGCTTCTTTCCTATCTCCCCAGCCATGACCACATCCTGTCCCATGTCTGGTTTCCTGACACCAGAGTTGTAAGATACCAGCCTGAGCCTGCACCTCCCTGATTGAGCCACTTTCTATTGTCCTGAAGATAAAATGTAAAGTCTTAAGTCACGTAATAAGGTCCTGTGTGGTATGAACTTTGCTAACTTCTGCAATTCAATTTTTGCCAGGATTTCTTCCATGAAGAGCAGTGACCCCTTAGCACAACGATTCTGATACTAATACACATGACAATAATGACACCATAACGGATCATTCAATCTGTACCAAGCAGTGGTTTAAACCTGCTCTGCATCAAGCCTCACAAATTGTGAAGAAGACACATTTTTATCCTTATTTTATAAGGAAAGTTCATCAGTAGGTATGTCAGCCAGCGGCTGCTGTGTAACAAATTTCTCTAAAACTTAGCACCTAAAACAACAAACTCATTTTCTTATAGTTATGGATGTTCAGGGGTCTGGGGATGGTTTGGCTGAGAGGTTCTGACTCAGGGGCTCTCAAGACATTGTGTTTAAGCTGCCCATCAGGGCTACATCCTGGAAAGGTCAGCTGGGGTCAGAGGAGCTGACCCAAGGCCACAAGCCTGCAAGGCTGTTGGGTGGAGGCCTCAGTTCCTCCTCACATGGATGTGGTTTGAGTGTGTCCTCCAAGATGCACGTGTTGGAGGCTTGGTCTCTAGTGTGGGGGAAACTTCATCAATTAGCTGAGATTTTTTCCCCTTAACCAGGACAGGAATGAATAGGCAAAGTGCAGTTCCCTTAGTGACAGCAGCCCTGAGCCTTGAACAACAGTGGCTCCCAGCTCTCTGGAACTCTCCTAGAGTGGATGCTTCAAGTCCTGTAGCTCTTTATGGATCCCCACCATACCACTACAGCTGCCCCCACTGTTCCCAGCTCTGCTGGCTCTTTTCAGGGTTGGTGGCCTTGGCTTCACTAGTTCTCAGGACAGCCAACTGTGCATTCTTACTGGAGGTCCAAGTCCTGAATAGGTGATGAAACTCTGAACAAGAATTTGTTGGGGTTTCTGCTGCAGCCTGTGGAGCAGCACAGAGTGAAGTCCCAGATGGACCCAGCGTGACTGAGAAGGTACTTGCTCTCATTGCTGGGAGGGCTGGGCCTGAGCATGGCATGCCTCCCACCGCCTGTTGACTGGATCATGCCTGCCTATCCTAGCTCTTGTGGGCAGGGGAGGTGCCCCTCATGGACTTGAATGGGGAGAGCTGGAGTGGCTGCAGAGGGCTGGAGCCATGCAGAAAGCCTGTGGGACAGAGCCACCTGGGACACACCCAAAGCTGCTGCCACCAAAGCAAAGTGTCCCCGAGCCAC